>CAAKHB010002514.1:175717-211257 GCA_901007665.1 Aeoliscus strigatus
CGTTTGCTCCAATTTCCTGTCATTTCCTTTCCATAAATGAAATAGTATTAATTGCGCTAACTGTGGACAGAAGAATATTTTAAGGACATCTGGCATTTTATAATGCAATGCGAATCACGTGAAGTCATGAGCATTCCAAAAAAGTCCTTCAGACATTAAAACATACAAGAGTGGACAACTAATGTGAAGAGCAGATGAATAAACGTTCATTTCAGACAACATTTACATTCCTTCCAGTCATCCTCACATGACTGGCAGCACGTCAAAGCAAACGTTCACCGTTATGTTTCTTATATATCCGAGATCCTTTCCGGTCCTGGTGGAGATTGTACGATTGTGATGATGTAAAAAAAAAACCCAAACAAACAAAAAAATGTGTTTAAATCTTTTTCCACTTGTTTCTGTCTGTCTTTGTTTCAAACGAGCTTTCTTTGTCTCCCATCTCACCATCAGTCGCTCAGTATCTCTGGCGTCCAATTGGCACCAGCTCCAACCCAAAAAAAATGATGTCATTAATTATTTGGGAAGGAGATTATGTGATTAAGGCCTCTGTGCTCCATGTGCACACGCATGTCAATGACTCGCCGCGTAATTGTGCGCTCTGTCTGCTGGTTATTAGACTCAGACGGGAGCGGCGCCACGATGTGTTCAATTGTTTGTGTGAGTCAAAAGCACCAGGTCCACAGCTCTGCTGGTGCAAGTCACCCAAGACTATTAAAACATTTTCCAGATGAGAAGATGCTGGAGGATGTCCAGCAAAGACGACAAACCAGAGTAAACAAACGTGATTCGGACCACAGACAGATTGTGCTCCATTGTGTGTGTGTGTGTGTGTGTGTGTGTGTGTGTTTAAAGTGTGGGGCGGGCTGAGTGGTTTGTAGGCCAGCTGTGTGTAGTCTCTTACTCAGTCAGTGACCTAAATCACTGAATAAAAAGAGAGAATGAGGGGGAAAAAGCAAGAGAGTGTGTGAAAGGAGGATGATGGGGGTTTGTGGATGCACGGAGGTGGAGGGGAGAGAAACTGATGAGAAAGTAGGAGAGAGAGAGAGAGAGAGGTGGAGGAGAAAAGAGGCGTTTGGGAAATTTGGAGAAAGAAAATGATGTTGACAGTGTTCGGGAGAGAAAGCAAAGACGATGACATTTATCAGGCTGGAATTATGCAGCTCCGTTTATAAATATCGGGGGTTTGTTATTCTGTGGCTGTTTTACATTTCCAGAAGAAGAAAAGTTCAAGTAACTGCTGCAGCGGTGTCTCACGGCACACAGCCGCTCGGCTCCCTGCAGCTCTGCGACCGCACAACGAACAACACAACACCACATGCATAATGGAGGAAATCATGGCCAAATCACGGACATGTACACACACACACACACACACACACAGCTCAGACTGATTAGCTGCGTGTTGGGAGTGAAGTGCTCTCGACCCAAAGTGGCACATTAAGAATATATTTTAGTGGAAATTCATCTTTTTTTCAATGAATACAAGAGCAGAGCTCCGACAGGGAATTACACAAGAACATGTTTCTTCGTGTAAGAATAATCAGGGTCAAATAATTACATGTGTGATTACAAGCAGGGAAGCTTGCTGAGGGGGTGGGGGTGGGGGGTCAGAATTAGCGGCCAAATCCATTAGCATCACTTCCAGGCTTCACATGCCGGCCGCCTCGCCAGCGCAGGAGAAACCGCTGTCTGGGCTTCGGCTGCAGCGCGCTGATAACTCAGACTCGGCTGGAGGTTTGCACCCCTGATGTGGACCTGAGAGAGGGTGAATGTTGGTTGGTTACGTCCACAGCTCCGTGTTTGGCCGACAGTGATCACGACCTGCCCAGCGTGGCTGTGAGGCCCAGCTCACCTGAGGGCTCACAGCTCGTTTCCACCAGTTGGTGTCATGTTCTTCCTCCGGTGGAAGCGGTGCTTTGACTCTCCTGGTAAAACAATTCTCAAACAAATCACCTGCTCTTCGACCTTCCATTTGGTCATGTCAAACATTTATCTTTTTTGCTTTCCTTCCTGTTTCCAGGTGACTCCCACCTAAGCCCCGCCCCCTTTGCCCTCTCAGGTCACCTCTTAAAGTAACAGACACGTCACGTATGTCGTGTCTTTCTGTACTTTGATGCAGCTCCACTTCATCACACGAAAGCACTCAAAGTTGCAACCCAGAAACATGACTTACCTGTGTGTGTCGGTGTGTGTGTGTGTGTGTGTGTGTGTGCTTTTGTATTGATTAGTAAGAAGGGTATGAATAACTTTGGACATGGTTTTTGTTTCAATTGTAAATAAAAAACTGACAATGTTACATAAACATAAACATTGTACTTTTAATTGTAATCTTGTATTCTGATTCTAATTGTATTCTTGTTGTCTTATTGCATTCTGGGAGAAATTACCTGTGTAACTTGCTGGTTGAAGAAGAGTAACTTTAAGTCCAAATGGGAATTTAGGTATGAATCATTTCTGCACGACTAGCGCAGCGTTGAATAGGACTGACGTAGCACCAGAAGTGTGTATGTGTGTGTGTGTGTTGGTGGTGGTGGTGGTGGTGGGGGGGCGTGTTGGAGGACATGGAAAATCATGAAAGTGGTTCCTCTGCGGGACGTTCACGGACACAGATTGGTTGTAAATTATTGCCACATGGATGCAGGAACAAGTTTCATCCACACTGGACAGAGCAGTAACATACGATGTTGTACAGTACATGTACATGTTGTACTCCCCAGTACACGATCATATCTACTGAAATGATGACAATAATGTTGATTACCTTTATACACCACTGCACTTTTCGTTCATTAGACACGTTTTAATGGTGTGAGATGGGACCACGTGTCAATAACAATAGCTGGAGTGTATTGATTCCCACCCCCACACTCTGTGTGTGAGCAAACAAGTCTGTTATCATCATCTTAGACATTGTTTTAGTATGTGCTTCATTTGAAAATCTGTGAGAAACATGCATCACTTCACATGCCCACACACACTGATCCACTGAAGACAGCGACACGGCAGACAAGGACCACACATGTAATCAACCTCGAAACCTAAACCTGTAATCTGCCTGTAAGCAGCACTCACTCGGCACTGGATCCGCCTCCGTTTGATCTGTTTCAGTCTGGACTCCAGTCAGAGCACGTTCACGTTCAGATGAGAGCAGCTTTGCGCCGCTCTGGCTCCGCTTCCTGCTTCACCCAGTCTGTGTGTTTGGCACCGGGCGAGTCGCTCGGCAGCCAGAGCTCAGATGGAAATCGCTCCAAATTGGATCAATATTGAATCCAGCAGGGAGAGGGGGCCTCTTATTACAAGGCAGCGCTCCTGGTTCCCTCCAGCAGGATTACAGTCAGGCTACACGGCCGCACTTTGACGATCCATGTTTGTTGTGTGCTTGGACGAAAAGCAGTAGGTGCACATCAGACAGTATTGGATCGGAATTTAAAGCAGCCGAATGACTCCATTGTTTCACTGTTCATGAAACGTAATGAGCTTTACAGATCATCAAATAAAGCTCCACCTGCACATTGCAATACTGAAACACATCTGCAACGAAAAGCAACAAATATTCCAGACAGACGCTTTGTCGATATAATAAAATGCTTCTTAAAAAATAAGAAGCATTTTATTATATCGACAAAGCGTCTGTCTGGAATATTGATTTGAAATTACAATTTACACAATAAATGTGTGTTTGACGACAGCCTAGGTTCTTTCACTGAGTCCACACAGAAATTTATGATTTTTTTTTTATATATTGTCTGATGCAAATAATATAAGAAACAAAAAAGCTATGACATGTGCAAAAAAGCACACATAGAATCATTTCTAGCTCGCAGACAACGCAAGTTCACAAAAACAGTAAACACTGGTTTACTGTTTACCCCCGAGACATTTGGAGGAGCTGCTGGGAGAAACACTTCTCTGTTTATTGAATAGAAAAAGAAGGGAATAGGGACGTTATAGGGAATCAAAGTAATGAAAAGAATCATTAAACTGTTTGTTTACTCCTAAACAAACCACATTATTGGGAAATACATCATTATTATCATTATTTGAATTCACCATTCCATCGATACTGTTCATCAGAGAAGGAGGAGGACGCTTTCACATGAGAGAGTTCCACCTGGGCAAACAACGACGATCCATTCCAGTCCATTACCGCTGACAATTTGAATATATAACCTCCCACCACTCAACTGACAGACTAATTGAAGTGAATACTGGTGATTTTCCTATGATGGGACGCCGAAGCTGATGAGACGAAGACGTAACAGCTTTCAGCGTAACCACTGAATCACTGGCAGTGCAGTAGAGCAGGAGGAACGCTCTCGTCTTTTTATTCCTCACAGGTGATCTGCAGAGCTCCGGGCTCCAGCAGCATAATCGCAATTTCCACATTTGCATTTTCGCCCAATCACAGCGCACGGCCACTTAACATAATTGCAGTTGTCAGGAGATGGTGAGGATCCAGACATGATGAAAAGCTGAAAGACAGCTGAGACGATGCAGTAGGTGAGGGAGATCTCCTGAGAATATCGATGGAAAGTGTCCTCATACGTGGAGTTGTTGTTGTTGTTGTTGTTGTTGTTGTTGCTGTGGTAGTGGGGTCACCTGTAACTCTGTAGGTCAGTCAAACAGTTCAGTGTCCAATACTTTGGTGTTTTTCACACATAAGGAAACTTTTCAGTGACATTGTCTCTGGTTTCCTTTCTTTCACAAGCAGACAAGTAGGGTGGAAAGCTGGTCACATGATGAGATGAGATAAGACAAGTAGGGAAGGGAAATGTGTATATAAAATAAAATAAAATAAAATAAAATAAAATAAAATAAAATAAAATAAAATAAAATAAAATAAAATAAAATAAAATTAAATTAAATTAAATTAAATTAAATTAAATTAAATTAAATTAAATTAAATTAAATTAAATTAAACATGTACTGGAAATGAATGTGAATTGGTTCCAAGCACTAAACCCTGTGGAACTTTGCTTGAAAACTGTTGATACAAGATCTTGGAGAGGAAAGAAAAGTTTCATGCATTGTGAAACCAAAGGCTGTCATTTAGTGTGTTTGATTGCAGCTCCTGGAAGGACTCTTGGTCCCCTTAGATAGTGTTATGTTCTCTCTATCTGATCATGGACACACACCTCATGTACATATATTCACACTACATTGTTTTGCATAATTGTACGTTGGCTTCATCCTTTCGCCCCGTTGAGTAGAAGTCAGAGTATAAGTGAGTATTAATGAACATGCAGGTGTGCGTTAAATGCCTAAAGTGCCTTAAGCACACCTGCGCATTGATTAACCTCTTCCAACATGGACATTTGCCAAAGAAACAGAAATGGGATCATTCATTCATGTTTTCATGTGATATCCAGGCCCTAACTCACGTCCCTTTTTGCTTGTTGTCCTCAGGAAATGTCCAGTTGTTGTTGCCGCCGACATCGGCGCTCGTGCAACGTTTGATGCTGCTAATGTACGAGTCGGTGGATGTTTAATACGTTAACAATGAGCTGAACTACACGTGCATTACAAGGTTTTAACGCACAGCTGCCAGCCAATCAGAAAACAGTATTCACCCAGACCATGGTATAATTAGTCATGAAGCAGTTAAAAATACTTCTTGGATCCACATGCATACGAATTATTGATGCTGCTCTTGAATAAAGTTGCGAACACACTGAACTCCCTTGACGTAGTGTCTCTACTGTCAGTGATAGTACAATCTGAAATGTATTCATCCATCCCAAAAAAGCAAATTGCACTGGTTTGTTTTCGAGGTTTTACCTGCTGGGACAAACATCAACATGTACTTGTCGTATTTCGGACTTTGTTGCGAGGATGAAGGCCGTCCAGCTGTTCCCAAACATGCAATGTCTACCTCATCACTTCACAAACAAACATCATTTTACCTTATTATTGGACCGTCTTTGTTCAAATCAATTCACTGAAAGCTTCTTTGTCCCATTTACAAATCAACTGCAAACAGAAAAAATGTGTGTACTGAGCAGGTGTGTGTGTGTGTGTGTGTGTGTGTGTGTGTGTGTGTGTGTGTGAGAGAGAGAGAGAGAGAGGATGGAGGATGGAGGTGGGGTGAAGAGGACATGCCTGGTCTGGGTGACAGCTGTTGCATCAAGAGTTTATCAGATTAAATCTGACCATCTCCGCTGTGGCAGGGAGGGACCCAGTTAACTGATGACACAAGCACACACACACACACAAACCATTTGTCTCAGTGACATTTAACATCTTCGTGTCCAGTTCAGAGATGCGTCGTCGCATCATCTGACACGTCTGGATGTGAAGCTTCTGAATTCAAACTGTGTTGGTTTCACTTCAAGAAATGAGACATCAAAGTCCAACTTGTTGGTGTATATATATATACACACACACACACACACACACACGTAATTAACCCGCTGATACCGTTGTCATTTGCCAAAGAAACAGAAGTGAGGTCATTCATTTGTGTTCAGCCCTGACCGACACGTAACATCTCACTCGTCAAAATTCTTGTACTCTCCAAACAAGTTGAAAGAAATGTTGAAATCCTCCATTTTGACTGTTTTGAACTGTGTTGCTGAAAGCTCCAGTTGTTGTTCCCGCTGACAGCTGCGCTGCTCATGTGCTGTTTAATGTTGCCAGTGTAACGGTATTAGACATCGGATACTAGAAGAGTTGGGAGCGGAGCGTCATTTCTGCATCTCCACCCAACCCCCATTCCAACCACGAGCCCCGTCCTCCATCCTCAGGCAGGTCACAGCAATTAGGAATACACAGAACCCTAATTTACATGATTGAATTTAATTCACGTCATCATCTATTCAATTATTGAACAACACAGGCCCTGCTGCAGATATGACACACACACACACACACACACACACACACACACACACACATGCATCAGTTTTACAGATGAACTGAAGATCAGAAGCTGAGTCCAGGAGTTTGGGCTGATTTTTATTTTCCACACGAGCAGAAAACTGTAGTTTGAACATCTCATACACAAACTGTCTGTCTGTCTGTCTGTCTGTCTGTCTGTCTGTCTGTCTGTCTGTCTATCTATCTGTCTGTCTGTCTGTCTGTCTGTCTGTCTGTCTGTCTGTCTGTCTGTCTGTCTGTCTGTCTGTCTGTCTGTCTGTCTGTCTGTCTGTCTGTCTGTCTATCTATCTATCTATCTATCTATCTGTCTATCTATCTATCTATCTATCTATCTATCTATCTATCTATCTATCTATCTATCTATCTATCTGTCTGTCTGTCTGTCTGTCTGTCTGTCTGTCTATCTATCTATTATTATTTTTTCTTATTGTCGTTGTTGTTGTTGTTGCTATCATTATTGTCTAATATACAGTGTTATAAATAGTATTTATTAGGACATTGTTATAACGGCATTGTATTTGTATTTTAGGTCACTATCATCATCTGTCTGGGGACTACAGCTAGAAATTAGCCTCCTCGACTAAAGCTGCCCTAGTTGGTAGTTTTTTGCTACCGTCCATTGAAGGGGATTGTCCACGAGACTATAAATGAATAAAGTGAATGATCTGTTATCATCCCACGGTCCATCATCGTGTATGACTCCAGGACATAAACACAAGTATCTAAGTGTACCTCAGCACTGCACTTTATCAACGTTCATATGTGGACGTGTGTGTGTGTGTGTGTGTGTGTGTGTGTGTGTGTGAGTGTGTTCCCTCAGTGCGGATACATTCTCCTCCCATTTATCACTACAACATTAGAACTGTGTGTACATCAGTCAATGTACATCACATTGTGAGTCCCGCTGAAGGTCTGCTGCCGCTGCCGCTGCTGCGCGTGTACCTGTGTTTGTTTTACTGCAGTAGGAGTGTGTTGCCTGTGACACGTGTCAGTGTCTTTGTGCTGCTGGAGTGAATGACGTGAAGGTCCTGGGAGCGTTGTGCCGTTCATTGTGTACGTTGTGTGTGGTGAGCGATGGTAAAGACACTCAGTCACTGTAACGCCCCCTCAGGCTCTGAGAGAAGGTGTATTTGTTTCATTCTCCAGCTTCTCTTCTAACAAACAAACAGTCCGAGACCAATTTGAAGTTGATTATTAGAAGAAGAACTTGGGGACAAACGTCTCGTGACACAAACATACACTGCCTGGCCAAAAAAAAAGTCGCCACCAACAAAAAGAGTCATCCACTCTAATATTTCGTTGGACCGCCTTTAGCTTTGATTACAGCACGCATTCGCTATGGCATTGTTTCGATAAGCTTCTGCAATGTCACAAGATTTATTTCCATCCAGTGTTGCATTAATTTTTCACCAAGATCTTGCACTGATGATGGTAGAGTCTGACCGTTGCGCAAAGCCTTCTCTAGCACATCCCAAAGATTCTCAATGGGGGGAAAGAGTCTCAATCCATGTGTGCAAATGATGTCTCATGCTCCCTGAACCACTCTTTCACAATTTGAGCCCGGTGAATCCTGGCATTGTCATCTTGGAATATCCCTGTGCCATCAGGGAAGAAAAAATCCATTGATGGAATAACCTGGTCATTCAGTATATTCAGGTAGTCAGCTGACCTCATTCTTTGAGCACATAATGTTGCTGAACCTAGACCTGACCAACTGCAGCAACCCCAGATCATAACACCGCCCTAAATCCAGGTGGCGACTTTTTTTTTTAAAACTTCCTTCCTTTAGGAAACAAGACACTATTTCAGTTTATGATTAAAACAAACTAAATGTCAAGATCTCTGCCAAAGGAAACAGTGGAAGCTACTTTTAACCTACCGTTGATGTTACTCTATGGAGGGCCAGGTTGGAGCCTGTTGGGGGCCACTTTTGGCCCACGGCGTGTATGTTAGACCCCCCTGGACTATAGGAGTTCCCCGTCAGCTGGAAATAACAAAATAAGAAATCTGTTACATTTTATTAAAATGAGTGGTGAGAAACAGAGGATGGAGGAAGTGGGTTGGTAGTCTGATGGTTTCCAGAAAATGTCTGATTGACACAACACGGGAAGTTTCCATGAGAGAATGAACACAGGACGACACAGACACTGCGTGACGCACCTGACGAGACATGATGTTGTTTAGGTTCAACCTGCACATATGCAGACACTAATATACTAACTAATATACTAATACCACAGTCTCAGCCTCCTGCTTGGACAAAGCGTGAGAACGCTCTGACACTCTGCAGGGAAATGCTGAAATACCTCAGGGGAATCTCTGGTGGAGGGTTCCTGCCATGGAAGTCGGTCCCTTCAGGCAATGTATACAAGACGTAAAGAACAGAGGCTGCAGTTTCAGTTCCTGAAGCATTTACCACAGGTTTTTTCTTCCTTTCGAGCTAAACGCGGACCGTAGATCAATGGACGCACAGAAAGTGAGCAGCATGAAAAGGATTGTCGCTGTTGCACACTTTTTGGTGTGACAAACAAGCTGACCAGTGCCTGCATGGAGGTTTTTTTTCTAAGGTAGCTAATGAAGTCTGAGGTAACAGGAATACATGATACATGTTTGTGTTTCCCCCCCTGGATGATGATATGACGGGGAAATACTGACAGCAAACGAGGTCAACACTCTCATCCACAGGGTTCCTGTCACTATATAAAAGGGGAACCAGCCAACAACTGTCCACTCCAGACTCTGAACGTCTGAGGCTTCTTCTCTTCAAGCTGCTGCTCTGCTGTGCAGGATGTCTCAAGGGAAGATGTTCCAATTGTCTGTGGTGGCTGTGTTTTGTCTCTTGGATGCTATGGTCCATGGAGAGCTCAGTCGTGACTTCTCCAGATGCCTTGTTTTCTTCTATAAGAGTACACCTCCACAGGGCATACATGCAACAGAATACCAGCCAATATGCCAGCGCTACAAAAACCAGTACCACTTCGCCAGCATGTACCATCGTCAGCATCGTGCTCCTTTTTACTCTGCGTACATCCTCAGTCCTGCAGATGGCAAACGGCCCAACTCCACTTGGATGTATGAACCGCAGGTAAGAACAAATGCTTCAGAGCCGTTTCTTTCAGAAATTGGACTGGTATCTGTTGATGGTGTTCGTTGTAGTGGTGTACATCACTGAGACAAGGACAAATGTAAACTTGTGCATAAAGTTACTCCAAGTTACTCTAAATGAAACTGCCTATTAAATGATGCTGATCAGTCAAAATTAAATCTGGTTTGGATAAGATGAGCTATAGTCATGTACATTATGAGAATAAACTGTCACACACTCTCCCACGTCGGTTTACCAGGTGCACAAAGATATGAAATAAGAAATATAACAGGCCCTGCAATTCATCCTTCCTCCAGGAAAATGTTTTATTAAATGTTTTTTTGTTGTTTGTGTTTTTCTTTTCTTTCTGGATGTTTTTGAGCTCCTACTCAATTTAATTTTCATCAGGATTCATTCAGGATGTTTGCTTCCCTGTTGCCGTTCAAGAGTAACAAAAATGCAGTGGAGATCTGTTGTATTATGCGGAAGTTTAATGTCGGTGTACATAATAAAATAGTATTCTAGCATGTATTTTATTTTTGGTTTTCATGCCACAAACCTCATGAATGAATCATTCACACATCGTATATTCACTCCCATGTCTGTTCAAACCAACAGAACCCTTTCAGTTCTTAAAAGTTATATCTTCTCGTTGACATGCAGTTGGTGTTCTCCCGTGCCAGTTCGGACATGAAACCGTTCGATTCACCTCTCAGCCAGAATGTTATTGAGAGCCAAGCAGTGCTTCAGGACTACAAGAACTCCAGCTACACCAAGGGCCATCTCAATCCCAGCATGCATCAGAAGACACGCCAAGATCGTGAGGCCACCTTCACCCTGACAAACATTGTCCCTCAGCGGGCGGGCTCCAACTCTGGTCCCTGGAGTTCACTGGAGAAGGAGATGCTCAGAAAATTCAAGGCCTACTGTGAAGGGCCGATGTACGTCATCACTGGGGCCATGCCCTACGAAGATGGAGCTCGTTGGATCGACAACCGGGTGTCTGTTCCTGAGTACATGTGGTCTGCCTACTGCTGCCCATCCTACAGCGCTCACCTTCCCCAGTCTGTGCAGCCACTGTTCCCCACATATGCTGCCGTGGGAAGAAATGACCGTGAGAGCGGGCCAGAGATTGTTCCGGTTAATCCCAAGGCGAGGGCCTCAGTGCGGGGTTATGATGTGAGGAAGATGCCTTTAGATGAACTGGAGGGGATCCTGGCACAAAGAATGGCCACACCTGTGAGTTTGTTTCAGGGGCAGTGTCGAGAATAAAGATCTAAATCCTGAGTTTCGTGTTAAAATCCAATAGAGTGCACCCTGTCTATGGTGATCACTATAAACGGTACACTCAGGTTCGTCTGTAATCAGTGAATGATTTTTGATGACACCATCATCTCAGAAGTGCTGATGGATGCATGATTTTTGCAATATTCATAAATTCAGTCATTTAATACAACTTGGCAACATGACCATGAGTCAAACATACTAAACACAAAACTGTCAGTTGTTTCTTACAAGAGGAATTCCATGTACAACTAAACCATAATAACACAATAAACAACAATAACAATAACAATTTTATAACAATAAACCCCTAAACCCTCCCTGAACGCCTGAACATCTTTTTCATCTTTCAAGCTGTACATGCCTAGATCAGCAGCAGTCTTGCCCAAATCAAGTCAGCCTACTGGTTCTGAATCTCTCTGAATCCCAAATCAAAGGTCTCAACAGTCTGCTGAAGGTCACCTGAGACCAGAATGGAAGTGGTTTAAGTATTGTCTGACCTTACGTACAGCAGCAGCTGTTAATAGCTGTTCATAACAGTCAGATGGAAGAAAGGCAATATATAAAAATACACCCATTGTTGGATGTCTGATTCAGACATAAAATATGATTGTGACTCTCACATGAACTCTCTCTGCCTGTCATTAAAACCACATTAAAAGATGAGAATGACAGTATCTCTCACAGGGCATCTCCATCTTACCGGACAGACAATTTCCTGCTGACAGACTCGCACAGCAGGCAGGCTCCGATGAAGATGGATGAATGAGGTGGTCGACGGCAGCCACATGGATCACAAGCATTGTCTAATGAACGTCAGTCTCATCAGCCCCTCTGTGCGAGCTCTGCCATCTGCTGTCCATTCTGAGACAGTGAGTTTGATTCCATCTTTGTGGGTTGGTGTTTCATGTGAGGTGGATGCCTGGAAAGTAAGTGTGCAGTTGTCAGTTACAACCGTTCAGCAATAAAACAAGACTAAAATGGGCAATTTGACTTCTGATAACCTGAAATGTTTATTTCTTAAATTTAACTGAAGCACAAATATACAAACTTTCCAGCTCTTTACTTCACCAGGAAAAAAAACAAGGCCATTGGCTTTTAAATGAGCCATAAAAAATGTACAATTTATTGATCATGATAAATAAGTACAAGCTTTGTACAAATGAGAACACCTTCAATTAAAAAAATGGACAACTGATATTGATTTTCTTCTTCTTTCTACAGAAAAATACAGCTGACTCCCCATCAGCTCTGCTCCCATCTTCTTTACTGTTCTGAAGTCGGTAAACCTGGCATCTTGTCAGAGTAATGTGATGTTTCAGACCATTGTATGTTAAGTCAACATGAAGATGTGAAATCCATGTCAGATGTACTGTAGATGATCCTGAGATGAGTACACCTCAGTCAGCTCTGACTGCTCACACTCGAGTCGGAACAGTTCATCATTTCTACCGCTGCCGTATCACTGAATCTCTATCCCAGACTGCCTCAGAGAAGCTACAGCCACAGAAACGGACCTGGGACTTCCCCAGGTATAAAGAAAATATTTAGACTGATGAGTGATGATGAGTGACAGAAGTAAGCAGATATTCACTGGGTGATTACTTGTGTACACCAGAAATCACACTAGTAGACCTATAACAGGAAGTATAAAAACAAAAAAAATTGCTTGATTGAAAACACCAGAAGAAAAACGATTCCTGAAATCACCGACACCAGACACATTACCCAGCTAAGTCTACCTCACGCTCCACCTTTATCCAATTGGAAGTAGCGTCTCTAGAAACACTGGTGACTTTTCATTTGTTCCACGTCACTAAAGCTCATCCCACAGTTGGAGCACTGGACCGTTGGCTTCTCGCTGTTGTGTATCAGCTGGTGTCTCTTTAAATACTCCACTCGACTGAACCGCTTTCCACAGGCTTCGCACCCATATGGACGTTCACCTGTGTGGATCCGCTGGTGCCTTTCCAAGTTGCCCAGGCGACTGAAGCTTCGCCCACACTGCACGCACCGGTGCGGCCTCTCACCAGTGTGCACCAGGTGATGGCGCTCCAGTGAGCGCGAGTGTGTGAATCGCTTCCCGCAAATCTCACAGCAGTGTGGCCGCTCGGCAGCGCAGGCACACTCGTGGTTCTTAAGCGCCCAGGCGTGACTGAACGTGTTGCCGCAGTGGGCGCAAGGGAACAGACTCTCCTCCACACCACCGCCCTGTAAGTGGGCTCCACCTAGTGGACAAGGGTGCTCTTCCATCTCAGCCTCGGTAGTGAAGCCTCCTCCACACTGCGGGCAGAAGTGGAGCAGGTCTCCGCCGACCTCCTCGTCCCCTCCACTCTCCCCAGCACTGCCTTGACCAGACAGATGGGGAAGATGCTCCGACTCTTCCTTTTCCACCATGTCGTCATCAGTGGTGACAGCAGCTGACTCGACCTCTCTCAGCCTCTTGGACCTGCCTGGCCTTTGCTCGACTTCCCTCGTCACTCCAGTCCTTACACGCTCCTTCATCCTGCCATGTCCAGTCTGCTCTTCTCTCTGCAGGGTGGGTGGCTGGGGCTCCAGCTCCTCTTCCTGCTCCATTCCATCAAGACCGATGTATTTGGGAGCCAAGCTGATCTCGGTGCCTTGCACCACGTGCAGGTCCGGGCTGACAGGTTGGGAAGCAGACATGGCGGCCTGCTCGCGGCCTCTCTCAGCCCTCAGCGCAGACTCCAAACCTCTTAGTTCATCCACAGTCATACCCCCCTCCGATTGCTCCACCGAGTCCACGTCCCAATCCTCCTCCTCCTCCTTCTCCCGTGAATGGGCCATGGAACGATCTGAAAGGTCTCCTGGGAGGAATGGGAGAGCAGGGAGGACTTCAGACTCGTGCTCTTTGAACATTCCACTAAGTTTTCATCATTCTGTCAATAGGTTCCTGGTTCATTACCTTCACTTTGGACTCTGGAGCTTGTGTGGAAGTTCTGGTTGAGCGGCTCCATCTTCAAAGCCTCCTTGATTAGCCTGAGAGAGGCAGGTTGATAGCCCTCAAGTTGAAACTGCAAAGACGAAAAAGCAGATCATCGGAGGCGATTCCAATACACATCGCCATCACTAACTTCAATGACAGGTCTTGGGTTCTTTTATGCCTTCAATGGCACAAAACAGATACCAAGGACATCATCATATTCATTCATCTTCTTCCAGTTATGGGTTGCGGTTGTGCTGGAGCCGATCCCAGCTGTCCAGCAGACGTCAGAGTACAGCATGAAGGCCACAGGAAGGGCAGACAACCATTCAAACCTACGCACAATTTAGAATGACCAATTAACCTCAGCATTGTTTTGGAGGTGGGAGGAAGCCAGGGAGAGCATGCAAACTCCACACAAAGATCCCAGGCCAGGAACCTGGGTCCTTCTCGCGATGAGGCAACAGTGCTAACCACCATACCACTTGTCGCCCCAAATCATCATATGACAGTACATTATTTTCCAGCTGGCTTGCTCACACTCTTCAAAGCCATTTACCATTCACCTTCAACTATCTGTGTGTTTATTGTGGACGAACCAAGAACCAGCTCCAAAATATCTGATTTATTGGATTTAATGCCTTTCATCGATGTTGGTGTGTGTTTCTGACGGTGAAGTGGGCAGATCAATGACATCAAAATCATACATCAGTGCTGCTGTGTGTGTGAAGAGGGGTTATGTTTTGAAGCAAAGCAAACTGTGTCTTGTATGACGGAGAATACATAGTTTAAATTAGGGTGCAAACAGCAGCGTGCAGCTGGACACTGTGGGCATCTATGGTTTGTGCGTGATAGATAATGTAGGAGAATGTCCATGTCCAAAACTGAGTTGAGTTGCACGCTGAGCGAGGTCAAATATCTGATGTTATACTATACAACCTCTGAGTTTTGTGCGAACAATTCCCAAATAAAGGCTCAAATAGTGTGACTGTCTTTGAATGTTTCAATATAGAACAGAAGTGAGGAGTGGGTCTGTGCCCTGACACTTGGTTGTGTGTTGGCCTCGCTCAAAGCTCGTCTGGCAGCTACAAATCCAATCAACAGCCCACTCTCCTTTACCCACTATATCTGTGCCATGTTTTGACGACTGAACAACACGAGCAAAAGTCTGAATTCTCCCTCGTTTTCTGTCTGCACTCCCTCTCTCAGTCTATATGAAGCTGTTTTGAATTGCAAAGGTGCTGTGCCACTTTCTCCTCCTCCTCTGAGAAAGTCTATCTCCCTCACCTCCTCTTTGATGTTGGCCGTCTCCTCCCCCTCACCACTGGGGCAGCCCTCCCCTTCCTCGTCCTCCCCCATTCCTCTCTCATCATCTTCACCTCTGGGGTACTGGATGAGGTACATCTCCCTGGCCTCCTTTCCCCCTCTTCCTCCTGCTACCATCCCCACAGCTTCGCCACTTCCTTCTCCTCCTCCTCCTGCTCCCACACAAGCACCGCCGCCTTCTCCACCTCCTTCCTCCCACACATCTCCAGTCCAGGCTTTGCGGTAGACTGCTGCTGGGCCCTTCTTTGGCTTGCCTCCTGAGGAGTAGAGAGGAAGACAAAGGAAGGAGAAGGGAAGGAGAATGGGGAGAGGGAGGGCATGAGGAGACAGGAAGGAGAGACAATGAAATATGAGGGGGAGCGGGAGAAGTGGGAGGAGATGATTCGATTGGCCAGGGGAGACAGATGAGGGAGAAAAGAGGGTGGAGAAGTGAGATATACGGAGGACGAGATTGGCGCAACAGAAGGAAACAGGAAAGGAACAGGGGAGGAGGAGGAGAAGGAGAAGGAGGAGGAGAGAGCATGGCCAACGAGTGAGGAGAGAGGGCGCGAAGGACAGGCCAGGGAGGGGAGGAGAGAGAAGTGGAGAGGGAGTGTGTGATTATGGTGGTGTGGTGGAGGAGTGGGAGAGAAGTGGAGGGGGGGCATACGATTTGATGAGGGAGTGAAGAGAAGGAGAATGGCGTTGGAGGAGGTGGGGGCAGGGAGAAAAGGAGGAGGAGGAGGAGAGGGGGCGTGAAGGAGAGAGGAGTGCGAAGGGGAGGAGGGACAGTTGGAGAGAGGCAGAGAGAAGTAAAGGAGGTGGGGGAGGGAGAGGAGCAAGGCAGAGAGAAGGAGGGAGGGAGGGAAGGAGAGCAAGCACAAGCACAGAGGAGTGGGAGGGACAGATTGCAGTGGAGAGCGAGAGGAGAGGGGGAGGTGAAGGACAGAGGGAGCAGGCATGAAGAGGAGGCGGAGGAGGAATGGAGGAAGGGAGGGGAGATCAGCTCCAACCAGATGGTTTCCAACAAAACAAGTGTGTTTTAAGCTCTGATTACACAGCCAGAGCCCTGCTTCTCACATTCACAACAACCAGGAATCAAACATGTCAGATGGTTTTTGGAAATGTGTCACTTCTTGGAATAAAAGCTTCAAGCACCACGACTAAAATCCACGTGATGTGTCCTGTGATGTGTCCTTAGGCCAAGTCATCGCAAATACTTACGGGCCTCCTCAACTTTTCTTTTCTGCCGCCCTGCAGCTGCATCGTCCGCCGACAGCCCGGCGTTGCGGCGGCCGGCGGCCCAGCCCATCCCGAACTTCCGCTCGGTTCTCAGCTTGTTCTCAGTGAGTCTCAGCCGCAGTTTGAGCGCCTCGTTCTCCTTCCTGTTGAGGGAGAGCTCCGCCAGGTAGTCGGCCACCGTCTCCTGGAAGAGTTTGGTGATCTCACACACCGACGCCCGGATGAGACTGTCCATCACGGCCGTCAAATGCGTCTCAAATGCGGTCACCGACTCCTCCATCATCGTGGTCGCTGGTTCGGCTGGGACCTGATGGGGGTTAATGTCACTTACTGTTATCACGTAATACGAATCTAATGGAAACTTACCCGAATAAGTAAGTTTTCCACCGTTTTTTCGAGAGTTGTTCGAGTGATATGTTCAGCAGAGATAATCGAATCCTGCCAGTGTAAGTTTACACAATAGTTCATTGGTTGCTACTTGTTAGCAGATACAACATACGGTCGACAGTCACACACCGTTTACATATGTTCTCGTCCACATTATCGCCACAGCTGGTCGGCTAATTTAATGAGTAAAACGGTGTCATTAACGTTTGTAGATAATTACACAGTCTCGATATTGCGTCCCGCTGTTCTGCAAAATGACATTAAAGTAGAAGATGAACAGCAGCCTTTCGAATCGTTGGCGAGCGGTCGAGTTAGCTCGCAGGCTAATTCCGCTTTTAATACGCACCGTGCGAGCTGAAGTCGGAAGGTGTTCAAAAAATGTGAAACTGTGAATGAACGTGTGGTTCACAGATGAAGGTTGAGACTGCTGGATGTCTCGGAGCACAGCAACACCACGACAAAGGAAAGCGCCATCCAACTTCAGCCTTCTCTCCCTCCGATTCTATTTTCCTTCTTCTAGCCTCCTTCAGCTTTGCCCGATGCTTGGTTAAACTACGCATGCTCGGGGCCGTAATAACCCTAAAACAAAGAAAAAGCGCACCGTGTAAAATAACTACCAAGGCCACGTCGCTTTGACGTGCTGATGTGAGTTCAGTAGACATTTTATTTTTACAAGAATGCAAAACGCAATATCAAAAAAATTGTTTTCGCGTGGTTGTCGATTGTTTCGTTTTATATCTCTACTGTACATGGCGCGTGTATTCCAGGAAGGATGGTGGCGCTCTGTTCCGCCTCGTCGCAAGACTGAACGCAATTTTACGACAGAAGAAGAAGACGCAGCGGCCGCTTTTTTATTCCGCCTGCAACAGCTCTACACGTCGTCCTCGGTGTTGAACGATCAGTGAAGGGTGAAATCATGCCGATGTTCGTAGTGAGCACCAATGTGGCCAAAGCCGACGTGCCGGCGTCTCTGTTGTCCGAGGCTACGGAGGAACTGGCCAAAGCGATGGGCAAACCTGCACAGGTAGGTCCGGGCCCAGCACAGTGCCCACTGCGGATGGACTGAGACTACTTTCTGTGTTCCGTATGCATCTTCACTGATCCTTTCTGCGGATTGATTTATTGTCTGCTGAATCAGCTGTGTGTTCTGTATCAAATAAGTTCAATGTTGTATGAATGTTATGTTCAAACGTCAGGAACAAGTGTTTGGAAATCTTTTGAGTTTAAAATTTGCATTATTAGACCAGGGGCTCATTCCTGGAAGCAGGTCGAACGTTGTTTTTATTCTTTTTTTTTAATCAGGAAAAGAGGAAACATCAGTTTTTCCATTCGTTGTTCACGTGAGCTGACAAATAAAACCAAACGTTGTCAAAGTCTCATTTGAAGACAGTTTATCAGTTTTACCCTGAGAGTTTCAGGATGAACAGAGCCAGTGTTTTCTCTAACCCTGCTTTCTGGCCCTGCCGAAGCCATAGTGAGCAGGTTAAACGTCATGGTAAAGTTGGCCAGCAGTTGCTCAGATGACCAGGTCAGCTGCGCAGCAACACCTCGACATGTAGCAACCAAAACAGATAGCAACAAACTGCCCTCAGCAGACAATGGGACATTTGTATGACAGTTGGAAGCTGCCCTAGAGGGGCCTCATGTTATTCCCATTAAACTTGCATAATAACAGGAAGTCTGAGACAGTTCTAATGAAGAATATTAACTTGAAACAAATTGAGTTTCACATATAACATCATCCTCCCATATGCTAGTATTTTATTGAGTATACACTAAAATTAAAGTGCCATCATCAAATCCCATGGGACGTGATTAAATCCGTTGAAATTCACCTGATCCACCTGACATGAACTTCATACCTGTTTCAGTACATCGCTGTGCATATCAACACTGACCAAAAGATGATGTTTGGAGGAAAGGGAGACCCCTGTGCACTCTGCTCCCTCCACAGCATCGGCAAGATCAGTGGTGCTCACAACAAGCAGTACTCTAAGCTGCTCTGTGGGCTGCTCAACAAACACCTGAGCATCTCTCCTGACAGGTAGCTCACCCACACAACACCCAGTGCAGCCAACAATTCATTTCATAAGCAATGTATCACTATCTGCTTCACTCACTGAACAGCAATGTAAAATCTTATTAACCTATTTCTCTTTGGGTCTATTTCAGGATTTATATTAACTTCGTAGACATGGATGCAGCCAATGTGGCCTGGAACAACACGACCTTTGGCTGAGATGAAGGTCAAAGCACTGAAATAGATCATTCCATCATTTACGTACTGGCAGAATAAAGAAACCGTAAAAACGGATGCACTAGTCAGTATAGCACTTAGCTGGAGCTATAAGCTTCGTATTGATCCTTCCCCCACTGCAATAAAGACAAACATGTAGAACATAGAGTTAATCTTGCTTCCTTCATTGTGTAGACTCACAATCACACTCTACAGCCTGAAACAACTCAGTGAAGTTTTCTCATTGCACTTGTAGATGATAGCATATGAAGAAACACCTGTTGGTAATAACATTAACGATGCCTGGTCTGTTCATTTGTCCAACTGAGAATCATTTGTGGTTCTAAACAGGTTTTCAAAATTCACCAATAAAATGCTCTCAGGTGTAGAGTCCTCTTGGCTCCAAGTTTATTAATGTAATGATTCACTTTGTTTTGGAAACGCATGACATGTCTTGAACAGGTGTCATGTTGGCAAGAAAGAAAAATGTGTGGTGAATGTGGAAATACTCAGTTTAAAGGGTCATCATGATATTCGTGTTAGGAAAGCCGCAGGTTATCTATTCACTCTGCTTCAACTAAAGTAAACGTTTATTATGATGTTTACTTGTTTACCATGAGCCATCTGTGTGTATCTGTTCAGTGAACTGCACGTTCAAAGGACAGATCTCTCTTTTATACATAATTTTGTGTATGTGTGAGGTTTGAATGGTTGTCTGTCTTTCGGGTGGCCCTGTGATGAGCTGGCAACTCGTCCAGGGCACCTCGTCCCTGCTCTTTGCACGTTGACAGCTGGGATCAGCTCCACCACAACTCTGACCTGTAACCGGACCACGCAGGAGAAGATGAATGAATGAATGAATGAATGAATGAATATTTGGTATGCTAACCGTGTTCAGGGTTTGGAATGCAAAAGCCTTAAATGTCATACCACTCTTTGAAATGTATTTTAGCCACCACTGAAGATGGAGAATGGTTGATATTTTGAAAAGGTGAAATAAAGAGGCAAAAATAAGACTACATATTAACTACTAACACTAACTACGGGAAACGGTGTGTAGCAAAGACATCTGTCCCGTTCAAAAGTAATTTGCAGTCATGCTCATTAATCAAAGACACTGGGACTTTTTCAGATATTTATGCAGTAGTACCAACATATCTAATATTTTATCTCATTTTAATACAAAAAATATTTTCACCTACATTTCAATTCAGAAATGACAATTTTCCTATTCATGTATGATCATTTTAAGAGCCCCTATCCCAGACGGCGGCAGTGATGACGTACGTACATGCCTATTGTAGGCGTCACAATGGTATCACTGTGAAATGTGCCCTGATTTATATCTATCAGAAGTGTTACGAAGGGCAGAACACCTGTGTGCAGGTAGGAGCGTATCTTGTCCTTCGGTGAGCATTAAAAATAAACAATTTCAAACAAAGGTCACAGGTCACTGCAGTGATTGAACAACCGTTCGCAATGCCAGCTGGAAAACTTGTCTTCAAGACAAAAATCCGGGCAGCGTTCTTTTTCAAACCAGGGCTTGTTGTGGAAATGGAAGGCGCCTTCTGCTCCAGGGTAGTATGGAGGGTGATGGTTTATGGAGGTTTTGCTGGACTAAAAAACTTGTGTTGATGTTGCACCCATGGTAGATTATTGTCACTGATCCTCTCGATGTGACATGAGCCCCTTTCGCCTTTCAGACCTATTCCCCCTATTGGTCTACCTTTAGGAAACTCTAGTGACATCAAAGCACTCAACTGTCATCAAAGGGCTTTGAACTAGTCATGTGACCTAACCACGCCTTGAAACAGTGTTTTTTGTCCAATTTCTAACAAATTTCTTACACCGGACGACTGAACGAGAAAAATACAAAATTTGAATTTTTGTTTTTCCGCCAGCCGCTCAAAGTGTATTTAATTTTAATTTTATTTTATTCACTTTTTTTCTGCACGCTGACAGCTGGGAGGTATAGGTTTTAGTGTCAGCTCAGGTTTGGTATTTACAAATGAAGCTTCAAATATTGAATGCCGAACATTTACTGTATGCTATGTTACTCAATCCGGACACCTGCTGGAACATTAATACAGGCAACCTGGTTGAGAGACCCCACTGACATACGATTAAATGACAAATATTATATATTTTATATCTTAATCTAAGTGTAAATCATTTTTGATGTATTTAAAATGTACAGTCAAATAATGTGAATGTGTGTCATAACACAAAGAAGTGAATGTACTGTTGTTTATTTAGGAGTTTTTTAAATTTTTATTTGTCAGACATCAAACAAATGCGGCATTTAACCTGGAGAAAATAAAATTAGTAATTTAAAGAGTCCCTTTGAAATATATTTGAATTCTGATAGATTAAGTGGAAACAGAGGAACAAGATGAATAATAATAACAGAAAAACCTTATTTGCCGATATAAGATCAAAATAGCTCCACATGACACATTTCTCTTTCTTTCTTCTTTAGAATAGAATAGCCGAATGTAAAAGTACAATACCAAGAACATAACAATTCACAAAAACAACAGTTTTGTTTTTGATTTGGTTAAAATTGAGTTGTACACACGGAACCTTAAATTCATTTTAAAAAAATGTTCTTGCACATTTTCTCGCAGTTAAATGAGACCCAAACCTGTTCCCCGTATTAAAGGTTAACTATGTATTATTTTTATCAAAAGCTATATGTATATTTTTAAAAAACAAAAAAAATGTCCACAGTGCCTTTAGATGGGCACAGAATGAAAGTGTAGCTTTTCCTGGGAAAAAATGTATGTAGCGTAAATGAATTTTATTTTTTGACGGGTCCATCAGTGTGTTTATGTTACATGTACAAGCTAATAGTGAATGGTGCATTGTGAGAGGCCAGAAAGGCTCTCTTGCTCGGCACAGAAGACAAAGTCTGCAAGTCCTGCACCAGCACCTTCACAGCCCCGGAGTTATGAATCACAGAGGTAGAATGACCAGAGAAGATCAAAAACCAGAGTTAATATTGGAGAAGCAGATGTTAGTTGCACTCATATAAAGGATTTCCTTGGCATCAAAACACAGGCGGAAATGCCAAATTTTCTCCTCGATTGGTAAGAAGCTAACTCACTGGCTAACTTAGCTAACGTTACTTGTCGGCCAAATCCCTCTTCAGCAACGTTACTTGTTTTCATTATATGACGTTGACCCTAGATAAGACATTACTGGTCGTGAACCATCCACCTCCACATCCAGTAAACGGAGGAAACGGAGGGCTCAGTCCTCCTGTCCTGTCCAGTATTGACGGTTCACTTTCACCAGTGCGGTGAGTGTCTATATATTCTAGCTATTTGTATTCACACAGGTCTCATAGTTGACCATGAGTCAATTCTCAACAGACATAACAGACACAAAAATTCAATGCATTACTCATTATGTGGTTCAGATACAGCTGCCTGTGATTATACACTTGGCCAATGGGTGGTTTCGTGTGCACATGAAGCTTCGAGAAATGAACCCTTTTTCGAACCAGTTTGCTCAAGTGGTTCAATGCTTCATGAGGCTTCCTCTCACCATCACTACGTGGAACCCTGGAGTTTGGTCACGTCCGTTAGCACACTGTTGCCTCAATGAAGTGAGACCCAACCCGTTCCCTGTACGATATTTGTGATGTGGTGGAAAAACACTGGTGTGATTGCATTAAAATTGACTTATGCACATGCAACCGTGTGAACTTCCGGTTCCAAGCGACACACTCTTCCTGTTTTTTCGAATGCGTTCGAACAATTGCACAGGTGCTTAGTCTGCCTACCTGTGAAATATGCGTGTGTATACAGTCCTGGTCAGGAATGCAGTCCATCATACGTGTTATTCCACATTGGCCCTCCCCCTCTTTGGTCCTCTGCTCCACTGGCGTCAGGTGTAACGATGTAAAGCTTAGAGCGCCCTCTAGTGACAAACGACACCCATCAGCCCCAGCTGATCAGCATTTGAATTTGGTGCAGTGGTATTTGGAGTGCTCCTCCTCCAGAACGCAGTGGGAAAGCACACTACATTGACACTGTTATAAAAATAACTTTTAAATAAAATATATATTTTTTTAAAGAACACTGCATATTTTGCAGTGTTTGCAAAATACGCATCAGATCTATATGCAGTGCAAAGGCAAAGGCCTTAGATGTATGTATATGCAGTGCAAAGACCTTTGCACTCTGTTTCTGTTCTGTTCTGTTTGTTTGTGAATTATTTCTGCCCCCATTTCAGTGTCACACTACGGTGGTGAAAGATTCTCATACCACATGAATGTGAGTCATGTTTGGGCAGTTCTCCTGTGACAACCTCTTTTACACAAACACCTCGAAGATTCTACAATGAACAGCACATTAGGCAAGTGCCTGTGACATGGTATAATTTTTAGTGAGCAAAGGTTTTAATAATCAGGGAAAAAATCCCATCTGTAAACCTGTTAAGAGGCCACAAGTTGCACCCTAAAGAAAGAACTTCTGCTTATTGGCTATTATATTTATATTATTGGCTATTTCATTAAAAAAGACATTCCAATGTAATGTCACAAAATTCACCAAAGACATTCATGAACTTGTGATGGCCAAACTAATTATTTTTCAGTAGTTTTGACCTTGATCACCATAAGTGTTATTGAATGTTACATTTGTAACAGATTGAATTGAATCTGCAGATTCACTAGTTTTAAACTTTACAGCTGTAACATGAACACATCTTCCACTGCACTGAAAATTACATTTCCTTCACTTAAATTTTGAATTAATTTTTGTCTGCACGTTTCATCTGTACAAATGAACAACATGGATCTTAATCTGGCAGGGTTTATCAGTCATTATAAACCGTGCAGGTGTTGTATATTATAGAGAATTTTTCTGCACATGTTGGGGGAAATGTAGTTTTTCTTTCTTTTTTTGTTATTTGGGAAAAAAGACCTTTCTGTACATTTAATGTAATTGTTGGCTTTTTAATCACACAAGCTGTCCAACTGAATGTATGGTACCATTTTCAATGAAAACACACACCTTTAATAAAATGAAACAATGAAAATACACACCTTATATATATTAAAATTTCCCACTCGCCATTTCTCACTGTGTAGTAAGAGAAAATAATTCATCTTACAGATGTTTGATTGGGTTTCTCAGAGTGAGCTGGCATGTAAATAACCAGGCAGTAAACAAGGAGGTTGCTTGTCAGACTTTGTCTCTATAATATCTTATTCTCTCTGTGTGTGAGGGGTAGAAGTGATTCAGACATCTCTGATTCACTGATTCATTCATAGATGTCCCAGTCTGTGTCAAGAGGATTCTGAGCCCAGCTGACCACAAACATGGACTCAGTCCTGAAGACAGCTATGATTGAGATAACAAGGGCCTTTGAGAACACTCTGCATGACTATTATACAGAGCTCATGCAAAACCAAGAAGAGATTGCTGAGCGTTAAAGAAAGCTGCAGGCAGCGGGGCACCAGCAGATGGAAGCTGAGACTGTGGTATCTTTGGACTTAGGGCAAATGTCCCTGGCACAGAATGAATGGGTGGAGTTTAAAGGTACTGTAATTTAAAACTCTGAAAACTCTTAAATGTTCATCAATACTTTGATTTCATCAATAATTTGAGATAATCACCTTTCAGTTTTTATTGATTGCTTTGACGCATTTAAAGAAACTGGGAACCACTCAGTTTTCATCATCACCATCTCAGCAGAGCAAAAGACACCTTATGCAAATGCTTGAACTGTTTCTCATTGGGTTGACACACTTTCTTCATTTTGCTGTAGCACGGATGTCAATCAAGCAGTCCAAATGCCATTGTTTTAGCTATGGTAGCCAAACAGAAACCAGCTATTCCTAACTATTAGAAACTACCGAGATCAGTATGCAATCACTGGCAATAATCTACAACACAACCAATGGTGCACTTATTCACATTGGGTGCTGTATATTTGCATTCTGTTATCCACTGTGCAATGACTGATTGAAAGAGTTCATATATTCTTGTTTGCAAGTTGTGTTGACTGAAGGCAAAATTTGCTTTTGGCACATATTTTAAATGTTTTGGCATGGGAGCAGCCTTTTGCATTCAAAATATGTCATTTTGACCATGAGTGGCACTGTTTAGGCCTGTGTTAATTGTTTTGTATTTACGTATATTTTCTCATGTCAAAGTGTGCTTAGCGCTTACGTGCTACTGCTTTGAGGTGCACATAACTCCTTTCACATCACAGGCGGACAAGCATGGAAATCATCACGCTTCATCACGCTGCGTCCGCTCAAATGTCGCGAGATTTGCTATGACTCATACAACCTGCTAGCTGACCGACCAGCAGCAGCTGCATCACGAAAATGTTTGCCAAGAATGCGGACTATTTGTATGGATTTCTATGACAGCATGTTAGTGATATATACTATTGAAATGCGACGAGCCTTTACTGACCTCGATGTGTTTGCTCCTCTCTCCATTTGGGTTTAGAACAAGCTACAACGGTTCAGTAATGTAGGTTATGTCCCCTGTTTATACGTTAGCCAGCTGTAGCTAGCACACTTAGCAATGAAACACTGCAACATTGAGGGCTTGCCATGCTTATATATAAATACAGCGCTAACTGACTTTTTAAAACATGTTGGTGCGAACACAGACGTTAACTAAGTGTAAATAACCTGTACGAGTTAAATTACCGTGTGACGAGTAGACACCGATGGCTAAATATCTCGGCCCTTCATGACTGTTAAAGTAACCAGATCGTACCTCAACTGCGCCTTGCGGTCAACCCTTAAAGAAAACAGCGCTGTTAGTCCGTAGGTGACGGGGGGAAACCGTGAAACAAGGACGATGGAGTCTGTGCGAACTGTTTTCCATGCTCAGTTGGCCACAGTCATGGACTCGCTGCTGGCTGCCGCCGTGTGTGAGATCGCCAAGATCTTCGAGAGCAGCCTGTGTGATCAGCAGGCAGAGCTGGTGCAAAGGACCCAGGAGATCTCCATCCTCCGAGGCAAGCTGGAGAGAGCCGAGAGGAGGCAGAGGCCCAGAAGTGAAGGGGGTGAGGAGAGGGAGGTGTCACAGGGAGAACGGGAGGACCACTTGAAGCAGAAAACACAGACAGCAGCAGGTAATACAAAGGACGAATACAACTCATTCAAACAACCATTGATTATATTCACAACTAACACTTCACTTGCGCAGATCAGGATGTTTCTCCTCATACAGAGCCAGAAGGCGACGGACTGAAAGAGGAGACACCCAGTCAGGATGGATCTACAGTAAAACGTGAGGTCAGACCCAGTCCAACTTGTCCACTAATTTCATTGTTGGTTGTCCAGTAATTGAATCAGACTGTTATAATCTGGAGAGTGAGATCATGCTGATATTTGCCCTGTGTATTACTTTTGCTGTCTATCATGCTTGCTGTATTTACTGTCCCTAGCGTGCTGGATCCCAGACCGCGGTCAGATCTTTAACCGTCCAAGCCCCAGAGGGGCGGCTTACCATGGGCGACCAGAGGCAACTAGATACTTTGTCCTCCACACAAGTCAAGGTCAAATGTAAGCAACCACTGTCGTTATTGGCTTTGTATATTTTCAAAGCTGTAGTCTGATGGCTGGCATTTGTGGTGCAAAAGGGTATTTCATTGAATGCTAATATGAACATTTTCCCCCTCAATTTCCCTACAGTGTCTCATTGGGATGAGGGCAGCCACAGTGCAGACCACCACCCCCTACCCCTACAGGAACAAGCCTCTTCCCCTTTCCTTTCTATCTCCCAGAGTGGGCGTTGTTCCCCAAGACCTGACCCAAGCCTAGATCAGTCGGTAAATTGGGTCCAGAGGTTGGATGCTGCCCGAGGTGGGATCCCCAATCTAGTGAATGTGCAGGAGGATGGCAATCGCTGCTCTGATCCAGCCAGAACCAATGCTGGTGTAGATACACCCGGCTTCCGACCTGGCTTTGGTTCAGATGAGACCAGCAACGAGGACGATGATTCCTCCTTCCCTTTCCTGGATCAGGAGCCTGAGAACCAGAGTTCTGGTCTGAACTTGGCGCAGGACCAGAGGTCCACTGAGGC
Source organism: Aeoliscus strigatus (assembly GCA_901007665.1). Taxonomy (NCBI): domain Eukaryota; kingdom Metazoa; phylum Chordata; class Actinopteri; order Syngnathiformes; family Centriscidae; genus Aeoliscus; species Aeoliscus strigatus. The sequence continues at coordinate 203,140 of CAAKHB010002514.1, forward strand.
TCAACAGGCTCAGCCTCATGTTCTGTCTGTGGTATCGCCATGGAGACCCAGAGAAGACAGAGGTGGGAGAGGCACGGTGAATCAGCCCAGGCGAGCCATTACTTTTGCCAACAGAGACCCTCTCCGGCCACAGTCCAATTCACAGTCGCTGTCGCTGCGACAAGCAAACACCTTGATCCACCCTCCAGCTCCCAGTGGAGGGAATGGACGACCTTACACCTGCCCTTACTGTAGTAAGTGTTTCACCTACCCCTCCCATCAGCGCAGGCACCTTTTGCGCCACACAGGTGTCCGACTGCATCCCTGTCAGTTCTGTGACAAGAGCTTTCTGACGCCCTCTGAACTCACTGTTCACACTCGCACACACACAGGTGAGCGCCCTTTTGGTTGCACTCAGTGTGGTAAACGCTTTGCCCGTAGCGGGAACTTACGAGCGCACCAACGGGACGTTCACATGGGGAAGAGGCCATTTGCCTGTACAGAGTGTGGGAAGAGGTTTGCCCACAGAGGGAACCTCCGGGTGCACAATCACAGAGTCCACCAAGGGGATCCGTATTACATGGATAATCAGCAGGAACCAAACACAGACCCAAACTCCACTGAATAACATAGTCGTCATGTCTGCACTTACCCAACGCCATGAACGTATGTCTGCTTTGACTGAGGGTTGTCACTTTTCCAGATCACTTGTTTTCAGCTTAGAATAAAAAAACTGTCAAATCGAATTATATTTGATGACGCACATTTTAATTTATTTTTATGTTTTCAGTTGTGAGTAAGACAGGGGTTCAAGGAAGTGAACTTTATTGACAAAAAATTCAGAATGTTACTCATAAAGTCATGCTACATGTGGGAATATGGCATGCAGACGTAGCATAGCTAGTCAAACTTGTGCGTATGCACTACCAGTCTCCTCAGACTTTTATTCCAACTATTGTTCGATTTTCTCTGTTGTGTTAACAAAACAAACATATAAATAACTGAGCCTTTATTTGCATTGCACGTTTTACTAAGAATTAAAGAAGGTTCAAGCAACTACCAATGTAGTGACTCACCCTGACACGTTAATCTTCTGTTGCTGCTCCGTTTTATGCCAGTAGGGGGAAACACTTCCATACAAGAAGGAGCTCCAGATTCAGCATGGCAGCTTTTTGGACAAGTGTATCCCTCAGCATGTTTTCACCATGTGCCCTATATTTTTTTTATGTGGAGTCTGTGTGAGAATGTGCATGTGCAGCATAGTCAGACTCTTAATCAGGAAAATCAGGTTACTAGTTTAACAGTGAAAAATATTTCTTACGCTTGGTCTTGTAAGATACAGTTCTGTTAGAAGTAGAGGTTTCTTATCTATGTCTCAAAAAGGAAACCATCTCTGTAAGGCTACAATGTTGTTTGTGTGTAAGTCTGTTATAAATAATTTTCAATAGTTGTACCTTTGTCCCTCTTCCCCTGGACCTTGTCTATATTCCTCCACCTTTTTATTAATTAACAGTTCTCCACTTTGACCGCACTGCTGAGCAGGCCTCGTACATATGTATTCCCCCGGCTGCTGAGTCTGATCATTGCACAATTACATCTAGTGACCTCCCCTCCCCCGAAGGTCACCTGTGTCTGTCTCCCCCTTTGGGTTTTTATGCTCCCTGTTATAAAACGAAACAGCTGGCGGTTCAACAGTGCACAGAGGCCAGCAGTGATACAGAGTTTAGAGCCATGCGAACATGAATTGAAATGGCTGCATGTCTCACTTACAGTGACTCATTTACAGATTGATGAGCCAGATTAGGGTGACGTGTGTGTACGATACTGCAGAGTTAACTACTGCTGATGGGAGAGGATTGACTTCCCACTGAGTAAAGCTGCAAGCTCAGACCTTTTAGGTGCATGTTAAGTACTGTTTTCATGTGTGTGAGGTATCAGGTCAGATACAGACCTAAATCTGTCTCAGAATAGTGATGTGTTTATTCAAAAGGTGAAATAGGCTTTGCAGTGTTCTCAGCTTTTATATTTCTTTATAAGTAATCTGTTATAAGCAGCTTTACAGCAGGGAGGGTTTTGAACAGGTTTTAGGATTGTCTACCAGCTGAACAACAACAAAAACAAGCCGTGAGACTGCACAATGTGACATATTTTATCAACAGAACAACACCACAGTGTTTTGGTTTTGGTTTTACCCTCGGGCATTGAGTCCCACCACATTATTATGGTCATTTAACCACAATAGCATCACAGTCCATTCATCCAGTGATTTAATTTCTCAAAATGTCATTTGCCAAAAAATGAAAAACATTGTTGCACGCTTCCACTGAAACTATGTGGTCTTTATTTTGATCAGATAAAAATGTTTATATTTTGCACCTTTGTCATAGTCATCAGACTAATACTGCACCATAATGGCCAGGGTGATGATTGCAACTGGGAATGTTTTTCCAAGAACCCTCACATCCTCTGGCTGGTTGTTAGTTGGAAGGTAATCACTGTTTCTTTGTCAGATAGCCTTGTCAGCCTTGTATCACCAGGTGATATCATACTGTGTATCGTAATGTCTTGCAGCAGAGACTACACTATAATGTGCACTTTACCTTCTATGTCACCGTGTTTCAGTTGATATCTCCCACCCCTCAGGCTGCTGCTTTAATTTGCCAGAAAAAAAACACACTCCTGCTACGTCTCTGCCCTCGACCCATATTCACTCCATCATCATCCCATAATCCCACAGAAGTAAAATTATCCCCCTGACACCCACTAACTGCTCCCTCCTCCCAAAACATGTCACAGAGGCCTGAAAAGAGAGGAAATATTTACTTCTGCTCTGCAGGAGATGAGGAAATGAATGAAACAATGTGTGCTGATTTCGGTCTCCTCTGTTCTAATTCTGCCGCCTGTTCATAAATGCATGTTAGTGGTGTTCACTCATGTACACACATCTGCATCTTGCGTATGTTTGCTTGTGTGTGCAGTGAGCCTCTGCGTACACCAGGACTTAGGGGTTTAGCATTGCCTAAAGGCTGCTCATAATCTACCCAGTCCCAGGACTCCCGCGGGGCTGTCGTTCCACCCGGGTTGCCATTACTGCAGTGAAACCCCCTTCAGGGGATTAGACTCATGTCTCCTGTTCAAGGTGCTGAGTTGATCCATCGTCTGTAGACTGAATTTAAGCACTCACTTAATGTGCTAATACCGTTAGACTGGGGAGATGCTGCAGAGCTTTGAACTTTCATCTTTCAAAGCCCTTTGTCTGGTTGAAATGCTGATTTCATGGATGCTCAATTTCAATCTGCTGGTCACAATCACTAAGTGTTATTGAAGCTTTTGGATGGTGATGTGATAATGCAGATTGGATTGTTTCACTGTGACGTTGGATACATTCATGATGCCAGCAGTGGAGCAGCCACTGGACTTAAAACACTGTGATGAATTGTCGGGTTGATCCTGCACCGAACCGCTGCCATGTTCCCAGAGCACCGTGGAGTGGGAATACATGATCTTTCTTCTCCAGAGTTCCTGGGTTTTCCCAAACGCTTGTGTCTGCACAAATGAGTATGTGTACTCCATAGGCTGCACTGAGGTTGCTTAGCAACCCAGTGTCTGCACAGAGGAGTGGGGGTGGGCGAGGGAGAGAAGCACCGGGTCAACAGAGACAGACATTCACAACCGCTATTGCATCTGACTGAACCCATCAGTGATCCTGATGGTGCCAGTCATCATCAGTGGGTCCATTTGTCAGTACCAGGAACTATTTGTGATATCTCCATCTCACATAAATACTAGTTCTACAGCTCATTTACTTATTTTATTTTTAAAAAGGTATTGCAATCTTCGCGGAGTTCTTTGCTCATGGTGTGATTCGTAGTCTGTTGGGACAGAATGTAAGGTATTTTATTCAGCTGCACATTCACTCCTGAGCTCAGTCTCACCTTTTCACTCTTCTATTGAGTTTAATCATTCCTCAAAAGTCCTCTGAAGTGACCATGATGAAATAACATTATCTGTCTCTGTGTGTGCTGTTTGGGATGGTGTGATTAAAAAAATGAACTACCAGAGTGTCAACCCTTATGGCTGAAGGAGAGCGGAGATCACGGCATGCCCACCAGGCAGATGGTGAATGGATGGTTGTGCTCACCAAGGTAACAAGACCAGTTCAAGGCCAAGGTTTCATGGCTGAATGGAACAGTCACTACAGGAGATCAACTAGGTCAGGACGAGCTGAAGGGGATGTGAAGAAACCAGACACACGCAGTGATGACAATGATGTACTGCAGTTAGATTTTTGGGTAGATGGCGACTTAGTGGTGAGGACTCTGAGGTGTGTTTGTGTGTGTGTGTGGGGGGGCTTTTTCTGCAATCTCATCCAACTGCACATTACCTGGTGGCAAGAAACCAGGGAGTGTATAAGATCCAATTTGTGTTTTTGTAAAGCATGAAGCAAAAAAGAACTTGGCACACTCACTAAAGGTCTGTCTAGTGCTGCAGCCACCGGCCCACAGGTCAGATAAAGATAAAGAAGAATGAAGAAGATGAAGAAGAATGTAACACATGATGTCAACAGTCATTTAGTGCAATTTCTTTGTTGTTTGGTTAGTTTTGTATCTACAAATGATATTGAATAATGGAAAAATATATCAACTAATGGAGGTCAGAAATGAAATGTTTTATTCCATCCTCTTCTAATTCAGCTGCACATTACAGAGCACATTCTCAAATTTTCACTTCTTTAGTTTAACTTTCCCAGCATCCACACCTGTTTAGTTCAAGCTTATTTCAACAGTCAAATAATGAAGTGTTAATGTGTTAAGTTGGCAAGTGAAACTTGAGAAACACAACATTCAGCATGTGAGCATTGCTGAGAGTTGCTGTATGCTAGCTACGGTTTGCTATCGGGATTATATCAAACAAAAATAATAATAACTGGGACGATATTTACCAAAGTTGTTGTTGTGGCTCAGTGTGGGAAGAATAGAGACAAACTATGCATATTTCTTTCATAGATTCATTCAGAATTGAACAAAAAGAAGCTCTGTGGATGTTTGTGCTCTTTATAGATGTTTAATCGTCCCTGTTGTGTAATTTATGAACAATAAAAAGCCAAAACTATACAAAATCAGTTAAGGTACTCACAGGTGTGCACATTGTGCACATTTCTACTACTACTACATGCTACATGTTCAACCAAATGAGTTGGCTGTAAATGAATATTGCTTGTTAAATATGTGTGTGAGGCTGTGCTCAAAAGTTACTACCATTATTTGTGCATACAACAGAATAGCTAATTCTGAGAGAATACAATTATGTTTTACTAAAATAAAAACGTGAATTGTAAAGAAATGCCATTAAACATAAACATAAATCAGTCTACAGTCAATTGCTCCAAAGATTACTCAAATTAATAAATGGATGACATAAAAATCAGATACACTGATGAGACAACTAAATGCACCAAATTACATGGAAAACAGTGATGGGAGCTTAGCAGAGCTTTGTGGAGGATTGGAGGCAGCAGGGGGCAGATAGAAGGGCAGACATGGCATCAGTGTGTGGAATAGTGCCCATCACTGGTTAGCGGTGGATGGGGGAGGGCGATGGCGGCAGTCTTGGAGGGAGTCCGATAAACAGCTCTTCTTGTTCCCTGCTGCGGTGGGTTTAATGCCTGGTGGCTGCCAGCCAGCAAAGTGACGCCACCAACTGTTACTGGCAGCTCCACTGTACTGACACTTTGACTGAACCTCTCTCTCTCTCTCTTTCTCTCTCTCTCTCTCTCTCTCTCTCTCCATTGCAAAAGAAGGTTCTTTTTTTTTTTAGCATGACCCTGCTACTCTCCTACTCCTACTCACCTGAAGCGATCTCCAATCTCTGTGATTTGACTCAGGTGTGTAAGAGTAGGGTGACATCTAAAACCTGCAGGATAGCTAGCTCTCAAGGGCTGCACTAAGATGAAGTATGTTTTCTCAAGAAAGAAAGAAAAGCAACTCCAATGCGACAAAGAACAAACTGCGCTTAAAACTGGCCCTATATTGTTTTGTTCTGCTCCTTGAGCCTCTGCTTTAGCTAAATCATTTTCTATTTATCTTATGTCTGATGACATGGTTGAAGCAGACGATTAACAGCTCTTATTTGGAGAATCAATATTTGCATAGTAGGATCAGTTTCTGCATTTGTTGTGTGCATCAACGTAGTATGTCATCACAAGCCGAGCATTACGGTAAAAAAAAAAAGAAAAAACATACATACATAAAAAATACATTATAAATAAAATCATTATTTTTTATATAAAATTATAATTGTATATATATTATAATATTATACATTATTTATTATATATTCTATTTTTAGCTGTGACACAAGTTGTATGTGTTAATGGTTTATATGCTAATGTGCTTAATATTTGAGATGTTTTATTATGTTTAACAAAGGTTTGATTCACATTTGTTTGATTAGTGACAGTTTAATGCTGCTGATGCCTCAGGAGAATAGTTTATGTTGTAATGTATGAGAAAAAATGTTGTTTAGATTAAGACAAAATTTGATATTATGTACCAAGACTGATTAAGAAAACATTGACTGCTAATAATAAAGTTTGTAATGCTGTAAAAAAGCAACAATAGGCTTCCATGCCTAAGCTGAAAGCTTTAGTGTTAATTATTATTAACACCTAAACTTCCCTTTCTCATGGTTTCACCTGTCTTCTCTAAACACCAGCACCTAAGCTGCATTTCACTTCCCCTCTCATGTCAAATAACCTGTATTTAGTGGTCAGGAAGATCTACATCGTATGAGGATTAGCTGTGCTGTGGAGTGGGTGGGGCCTAGTGTGAAGCATCACACACGTACCAGCACAGCAGAATAGATCATCTCTCTCTCTCTCTCTCTCTCTGTCTTTTAGCCCTCCTCCCCCTCTCTACCTCTCACTCTTCATACGTTTGCCAGAGTGCAGACTGCAGCAGAACGCAGGGCCAGTAGGATTTTCCTCCTAGGACAGCTGAGAAACCAGTAGAATCGTTCATCCACCGAGGATAAGGGAGACGTTCATGGAGGATCCACCCAGGAGTACCTGATCCACCACCGGCAGACAGCACAGGTGAGTGTGTTTGTGCCGATGTAGATGTGTGTCCATGTCTGTGAGTTTACTGCATCAGCATCAGCACTGCAGATACACCGACCAGGGGCTCTGCTCATCCCTCTCTCCCCTCCCCCACTCTTCTCTTCATCTCTTCTCCTTCTCATGGAGCCATGGAGCCACCATGGAAGTACAAACCATTTCTGAACAGTAGGGTGGATTTGAAGATGTGAAGTGCACTTGATTGTTTTGTCTTCATGAGTGATTAAAGTTGCAGTGAGGCCACGTATCAATATGACCGGAGTTTTAAATGACTGACAACTGTCTTAAACGCCTCATGCAGGTTCACATCTGGCTCAGAAGCAACTGTTTGGACCTTTTCACGATCTCATCCCTCCCTCGGGACTGGCCCACCCCCTCCCTTCTTGTCTCTCATCCACACTGAGGATAGGATGGCTGGCACTGCACCCCTGTGCTGAGGACGTGTCGGCGGACAGCAGCATGGGCACTGTGCTGGCCGGCATCCCCACCACCCCCTCCACCACCGAACTGCAACCACCAAGCTGCCCTCCCAGGACGGGTGCTCCCCACAGCCCCGCTGATGGGCGAAGACACTGACGCCACCCCTACGCTTAACCACCGCGGCTTCCTCCCTGACCACAATTATGTGACTGAAGGTAAGCAGCCAGGAGATGATGGTGTGTGTGCATGTGACAGTGAAGTTTACCTTTCCTCCATGTCAGTGGGAACGTGTGTGTGTCCCCAAACATGTGTAATCTTACAAAAACACCAGCTCAGGACATTTGTCTCCAATGAGCTCCAAGTTGGTCAGTGTAGCAGTAAAACACTCCTCATCTGAGTTTATGCTCCTCTGATGCCACTCCAATTTATTCTTTCCTTGCACCTTTTTTCTTTTCTGTTTGTTTATTTTCAACCATTCTTTTACCTCGTTCAATACAGCTGTTTTACTTCATGTCAGGGAAGAATTGATCTGCCTTCGATATCTGTCTGTGTTGTGCGTCAGAGACAGAAAGGGGGAAATTGTGTGCTGACATGTTCTTTTGCTT
>CAAKHB010002514.1:211302-225212 GCA_901007665.1 Aeoliscus strigatus
ACTCTGGACAATATCTGCTCCCTCACACTTTCAGCTAATTTCAATTTCGCAACTAATCATCACCTACACAGCTAGTTTCCTTGTGCGCTCGCCTTCCTGCCTGTCTGTTCCCAGTCTGTTGTACGTTCAGCTCATAGTTTTCCACGCCTCCCAGACAACAACAGCGGATTATCATATGTAGGTTGGGGTGCTATGAGCTCATTAGTGATTCTCGTATGACTGCAGAAATGGAATTATGCTTCCTGTGCCTGTGTTGTGATATAATTTCCATCTCAGAGATGCACACATTGCTGGCAAGAGAGACCTGTGCTTCTGCCTGTTGATTGTGTAATTGTCTGTGTGCGCATTCAACACATTGAGCTGCTCAGAGGAATGAATGGTTTGTGTCTTTGTTTTGTGAGTGTCTGTCTGTCTGTCATTTCGGACATATTTTTGTAATGAGGGATTTGGATCTTTGTCCTTGTCAGAAATTGATTTTAATGAACGAGAGGCAGATAATCCATTCCCTATGTATTATTGCCATAGCAACAGTCCACGATAACACCAATGCTCCTGTTCATGCTCGGTCAATATGACTGACAGGTCGTCTCCACCCACCAATAATAGCAGCATTAATTATTCTGAGCATCTCAGGCGGACTCAGACATCATTCAGGGTAAAATCACAGGACAGTGGACTCTCACACACACAGAGGCGATGGCACTGAACATTGGTTGTGTAAGGGTTGTGCAACACAACGACCTCCTGATGGATATATGCAGGAGAATAAGTAAATCAATCCCCGAGGACCACAGACTCATTTTCTGTCAAAAATAAACAATATTATTCATTACCTGGCTCTCCGTCTACATCCTCCAACCCCCTCCACCTTTCCTACACCCCATCCCCCGTCCTCCACCCCATTTCCATCCCCCACTTTCTCTTTCTCTCCCTCCCTCCCTCCCTCTACCGCTCCCTCTGTCAGTCCTCTAATGCAACTTGCAGCATTGCCTGGTGCTGAAGTGGCACGTCTGCCAAACAATTATCCAACAGTGCTGGAGAGGCTGCTCAATCACAATGTGTCTGTGTATGTGCGTTACAGTGGAAGACGGAGTGTGGTCGATGCTGGGCGAGAGAGAGAGAGAGCTGGTGCATGTGATTTTATGCCTGGCTGTGTTTTGTCAGCTCCTTTGTATCTCCTCCTTTCCATAGTTTTGCCTCTGTTGCATTCATATTCATGTCCGTGTCTGAGTGAATACTGCTTGCTTGCCTAGTGTGTGCGTATGTGTGAGTGCGCATACATAACTGTGTCTGTAGATCTATCTGTGGGGATTCCCTCGCCCTTTAACCCCCACAGTGAAGGGATGTTTAACCTCCCTCCACCGTACCCTTCCTCCATCTCTTACTCCTTTTATCTCTTTCCCTTTGCCCCCCTGATCGCCTCTCCCTTTGCTCCCAGCTCCAGTCGGACTGGAGGTGTATTGGGTTCAGCATTGGCTTTGCTTTAAACGCTTGTGAGGTAACTACACATTTCTGGGTTTTGTGAGTAGATAATTCATGGTTAAAGTAAATAAATCAATTATAAATAAAAGCACGATTATGTGTCTGTGGTTAACGGTAGTTGTTACCACTGGATACTGCGGTTAGCTTTGGTGTTGGAAAAAAATAGAAAACCAGAAATTATTCAGTGCCACTAAACTAGCAGGTCCTCATGTAGGGCAGCACCTCCTGCCTCCTCCACCTCTCCTGCAGTTAGCACAACAGCGTTCACCTGTGAAACCTACACTTAGATAAGAGGCTTAACAAGACATATTAAGCTGTTTATGTGTCCACCTTGCATGTCTTTGTCCCTTCCTGCCTAAACACACATCTTGTCATCATGATTGCAATAAGAGCAAATGTGGTAAACTAATTGTAAAAAGTGTCAGAATGGCGCCAAGTTCAAAACACACACGCATGAGAACACACACACAAACTCTATTCAGCACACTGGTCCATTCAACCCGCTGCTGACCACACACACCTTCTCATCTACTGTTGCAAAGTAAACGTCTCTGCTGATCTCTAAACTTCAGTTTACTCACCAGTTACCAGCACAGCCACATTTAACTGATTTATTCATGTCCACAGACATACAAGTACAAACGACATAAATAATATTAATGCAATCAGATGCCGTAAATGGTTACAGAATGTGTAGTTGGCAACTATACAATAGGAAACAAAATGTCGTTGCACTGCTCCACTTCGAGGGTACAGATGGAGTCTAAAGAGTCCATATTGAGCACCTACCAATAATAGCAGTATACAGCTGAACTATTATTTTCCCAGGCTACCAAGTATCAAGTATGAAAACCGAAAGTTTACAACTGTGGCCCAGCTGAAGAATGGTCTGTTCCAGTTTTACCGTCTTGGTCAGAAAGGCCTGATGTAGATATAAATCATATAAAACACATTTGAATTGTCACTACATAGATTGCACATGCTTGGCTTCTCTCTCTCTCTCTCCCCCTCTCTCTCTCTGTCTCTCTCTCACACACACACACACACACACACAGTTCAACTACTTTATCTATCATCTTCAATAAATAATCTCCAATTAAACAATTCATTATTATGCTGGGAAACAGGGGACTGATTTATCACATTGGTGAACATTTGACCGGTCACGCGTTGAACACGTTGAACAAACATAAAAAAACAACAAAATAGTGCATTCAGTGGAATGGGTCGTCATGTCGTGTTTTTTTAATAGACATAACAAACTTAGCATTGTTGCGAGTCTGAAACTCATTACCGCAGATTTACTCCATGTCGTGCAGGGCTAAGATACAGTATGATCATGAATATATGAGTAGTCCGTTTATGTTGGCGAGTAGTCATGGCCAAATGTGGTGATGTAGTAACTCACCACCCTGATGGGTCCTTCCTTCCTTCCCTTCCCTCTGCTCCTCCCTTCCCTCCATCCTTGCTCCTCTTGCAGGGCTGCTCCTGGCTATAGCCTGAAGAGCTCCGCCCATCCTGTCTGCCCCTCTCCACCCTGGAGTCCTCCCCCAGGATGTTGAACCCCATCCAGGTCCTGTGCTCTGACATCACTACCCTTTCTCTGGAGCCCGAGCCGTTTGCCTCATACACTGAAGGTGTGTGCTCTATCCTCTTCTATCCCCAAGGTCATATCTGTGTCGCACAGATTCTGCCACATGACCCCCTGTCGAGGTTCGACATTCTGTGTGTGTGTGTGTGTGTGTGTGTGTGTGTGTGTGTGTGTGTGTCTTGATGCAGGGGAGACTGTTGGCTATGCAGTGTATGTGAGAATTCTCAGTCAGGTGAATTCTCACATGAGTCTGAGTGCTACAAATATCTGCAGCATCACTTTGTCTCTGTCTGTCTCATCCCTTTGTCGGGTCTCTATTTCTGTACCAGTCTTGTTATTTTTATCTCAGGCCATGTGTCCCACTGTGATGAAATGTGTGCGTGTGTGTGTGTGAATGATTTCCTTAAATAGTTAACCAGATGATGCCTTGCCTTCTGACTTCCAGTCCAATCAAATTAGAGTCAAACACCCCCCGACACACACCCTCCTGAAGCATTTGTGTGCTACACACATACAAACATAGATAGAAGTCACATTCTTTAGCAAATACATTCAGAAAGAAGGAAAACTGTTTCCTGAATATAGGATTATATTTCTTTTTTCTTTTCAATTTCAGTATTCATGAGGCGTTGACACATAATCTGAGTTTTCAATACCACCAGGGTTAGATTGTATGTACACCAGCTAAGCCTCTAATCTTTTTTATGTTGCTGTTTGACAAATCTGTTAGACATACTAAAAATTTCATTCCAAAAGTCACACACATTGCAGCTTTGTAAACTTCTGGCAGCCAGGCAATGATTCAGCAGGTCTGCAGGATTGCAAATGTTATTTGACACGTGCAGGAAGCTGGTGCCATTTGGGAGTTGGGAGAATTAGTTTAGTAAAGTTTAGTTTATTTCACACATCATACTATCAAATACCATACATTCTGCATGCAGTTATTACAGTAATTGGAGGCATGTAAGTTCACACCGGCCGGGTGCCCACACATAACAGACAGGATATTGGCCCGATACTCTGAGGATACAACAACATACAAACAAACATAACAGACACACAATAGTCATTGTTACAGTAATTCAGTTGGTACATTCATTGTACAATCACAAATTTCTACATTATCGAAAGAAGATGGAATCAATTACAAGCAGAAACAATCAGCCAATGAATTAAACGTACATGGATAGAAGTTGCATTTTTAATTTTTTTGTGATGGAATGTGAAAGTTTTAATTCTTCATCAAGCTCGTTCCAAATCTATAGTGCTTACGATACCAAAGCCGGTATATTTTAACCTTTGTTATTTTCCAGTGGTTTTGTTTTTGTTCCTGGTGATATATGTGTGCATAAGATGGAAAACTGGAATGAGGTCACACAGTTTATGTTTTAGTTTATGGACAGTTTGGTATGTGACCCAAGCATTCTGTGGGTAGTTGTGCTCTGCAAGCCTCTGAAGATTGTGAGATAGCTTTTGTAAGTAAGTAGGAAATGTGTATTACATCATATAACGTTGCAGTGTTGTAAATGAGGCTCAAATAAGATTGAGCCCCTTTTGTAAGGTCTTCAATGTGACAATTTAGGAATTGATTATTTGTGCCTGTGGCAGTCAAGCTCATACCAGCTCTACTGCGTTGTTTCGTTGAGGAAATAACAGATTCCCTGCGGTGCCCCCCTAAAACACTCACCCGTGTACACTTCTGAAATGATTGCATGCACCAGATAACTCCTGAACTGCAGGACAGAGCTCATCTCTCTCTCTCTCTCATTCTCTCTCATTGTCTCTCTCTCTCTCTCTCTCTCTCTCTCTCTCTCTCCTGCCTGTTGTATTCTCTGATGGGTAATTGAGGACACACACTTGTGAGCACATACACAGGAAATGCAGGGTGCTTGTGCTGCAGCATGTACACACACCCCCGCTAGCACATGTACACACACATCTCCTGCTGAGTGGCGGCTTGTCCTCGCTTTTAGGGAGCGCATGTTTTTGGCTGTGCTTTAATAGTCGATGTTTACCCAATCCTAAGATATCTGTAATTGGGACTGTCGGACGTCTGCTCCCCTCGCTGTCTCTGAATGAAAAAAAGGGAATTCCCCCTCCCTCCACCTATGCTACCACCCCCATCTTTCCCACAAACCTTTGCTTTTCTCATTTTTTTCTTTCTCTCAGAAGAGCCTGCTTTGTTCAGTTTACGATACAGACCGAGACAGATTTTCAGACGTATAAGATTTAAAATGGAATAAAATACGGAAACTGAAATTGTTTGGTATTTTATTTGAAACCTAACCTGAAACATTACACAAATGGCTGTTAATTAACCTTCAATCCATAAATCACAATAAATGTTCCCACCTCGCAGTGGTTTTATGTGTGTGTGTTGTCTGTTTATCACATTTGCAGGTTTAATGTGTCTGTGTCACTGGGTTAACTGAGTGCTGTTTTTGTGTTTATAGTTATTTCATGTGTGGCACTGTGCACTTGTTGTCACTGTGATGAGTCATGCTAAAGGAGTGTCCGTGGGAGCCAGTCAAAGCTATACGTGTATATGTGTTCCATCGCCCATGTAGTTTTTCTGACCACGTCAGACGATCACAGCTGCATACTCCAGCCAGTTGTCATCAGAGGTTTGTTTGTCTGGTCTGCTCTTTGAGCCAATGTCAAGTAATGTCGAGTAGTAGAGAGGCCAGACAGAAACACTGTTTGTGTTCTTTTGTGTGCTTTCTATCAGCGTAGACCTTTCTGAGCCTTAAGAAGCTGTTGTCTTTAGGTGTTGCACCGGCACACATGCTCTGGAACCTATCAGGCTGCTATTCATCATTATTTGCCATGTGTTTGGACTGTATACCCATAGGCCTGTGTTCCCTACTGCCATTCTGTGCGTGTCCATGGGCGTTAATTATGTGGAAGCCGCACTTTGTTTCGTAATTGCTCCATCTCTCAGAAGTACTTAAGAATTATTTGTTTTTATTTGTGGGCAAAAGTGCAGCAGCGTAATTATTTTTGCCACATTCCTTCTTCCTGCTTCTCCACCAGAGAGCCATATACGGCAAACTGAGCACCACTACCACTGGTTGGTTCAGCCTGTTACCACGGCAACCCCTTCTCACTGGAGGAGCCCTCCACTGCCTCCACCTCATCCATCCACCTCCTTCGCCATCATTCCTGTTCTTCCACCAACAGCATCACCACACTGCTCATTAACCTACAGCCAGGCAGCAGAGGGTCATGGGAGAGACAAGAGGGAAGGAGAGGAAAGAATGTGGACAGACACCAAAGACGCAAAGAAAATGAGAGGGAAATGGGGCAAAATAGAGTGGTTCAGGAAGAGGGCAAAATCTGAGAGGGGGGGTGGGGTTAAGAGGAGAAAGGAAAGAAGGAAATATGTCGGGAAATAAGAGCAGTCCAACAATGAAGAAAGAAAGAACTAACAGTTCAGGGGCTGGGGAGAAGATGGATGCACTGATACATGTGTGGAGAGACCGAGGAGCCGTCCCTGCCTCCCCTCATCATTAAATCTGTCTCTCTCAAGGCCACCACAAACAGACAAGGCTGCAGTTTGGAATCTCTTTGACTCTCAATAAACCCGCTTGGCTTTTATTGAAGTCAGAGCGTAATGAGGCCCTTGTTCTTCACGTACAAGGAGGAGGTTGGAGGCCGAAGGATGTATTTACGTTTGTGTTTTGGCTCTCTCTGTCTACTTGCCACTCTCTTTGTTTCACCTCAACTGGTCGAGGCAGAAGGCCATCCACTTGTAGCCTCGGAGTGAGGTTTCCGAGCCTGTACATTTTTTTTTCCGTTCGCTTCCATTGCTTCGACCTGTTCATGTGGATGTGGGGTGTCTATCAGAATGGTTTGTAAATGTCATGGTGAACATTTGGATTGTCCCAGCAATCTTAAGTAGTAACATCTAGTTCCCACATTCCACCACAACCCAGACAGCAGACTTTCTGAGTGCAAGCCAGCATGGTCACATCATAGTTATTTTATGTTCCAGTTACATTTCTGTGGAAATCCTTTCACAGTTGGCAAAGGAAGTGGAAGTGAATGTTATGGCATATTTTGGCTATTAAACATTCAGCTCCAGCCATCAGTTATTGATGATAGTAGAAAACTGAGCCCCACACATGAATCATGTAAAATCATTGACCAGCTGCGAATGTATGTTTCGTGATCCACAGGGTGGATCACATGAAGGCAGAAACTGGCAGAAAAAAACATGAGAATCTGTGAGGTTGATTTGATTTTTTTATTACCATTTTTGAAGCATTTTCAGTCAAGGTCAGTGAGATTAGAAAATAACGCTGCAGTTTTTCTTCCCTGACCAGCCTTCATATACTCCACCACTCTGTCATTCACACACACACCAGAGTGCTTGGTATGCTGATTATTGTTGCAACATAACAACAACAACAACAACAACAACAACAATCATAATAATACAAAATTCAGAATAATCAATGATCGTGAACTTTTCTGCAGTAATTGCTTTCATGTTATCACTTAAAATCAATATTCCCAATGCTGCGTTCGAGTGTAAACAATGATCAATGCATGTCTCTATGATTTGCTTTTCTTTTTTTATGTGAGACGAGACGTTTTTAGTCTTCTTTTTCTTACTAAAACAATTAACTAGACTAAATGAATGTGATTTATCCAGATGAACAGTCCAACTAGAAAGAAAAATAAGAATTTTCATGTTGATCAGAACCAGCAGCAAATTCAATTTACTTCTTGCATGCAAATCTCACAAGTAGGGACCCTGAGCACAGGCAGTTAGACAACAAACATGAAGTCATGGTTAGAATCAGATGAATTCAGACTGCATATTGTAATGGCTTTTTATGTTTATACACATTAGTTTGATCTTGGCAGTGTGACAGTGGAAAGTTTGAGACTGGAGGCTCAGATGACCAAAATTAATGTTCTTCCTCCAGGTCAGCTGCCTCTTTTTCATCAAGCCCATGACTGAGAGAGAATTGACCATTAAAATGAATAAGTCAAACTAAAACCTTGATCTGTAGCAGCAGGGGAACATGACGGGAGGACGACTGCACAGAGCGCCAGGGGGGAGCTTACATGTGATGCTCAACCAGATTCCAGCCTCAGATGTCACTCTGCTTCATCACAGCACATCTTTGTGTTTCAGTGCGTAATAATAATGTGTCTTCGTTGGCGTAGAGCTGCATGTCACTGAGTCAGAGTGTGACACTGAGCTAGCGATGGGGACAATAAATGTGCCAATGGATGCAGTGCAAAAACAAATACGCTTCAGCTCGTGTTATTTTGTGTCACACTAGAACACAATTGTGTGTAATGTGATTCATCTGCGTGTGCGTTTATTGTTTCTATGGGTTTTCATCCTCCTCATTAATTTATATATTCTAATCCACTCGCATGTTAATGACTGTTGACTTGCTTGTATGATTTAGATGCAGATAAACAAAGTGTGTAGCTGAAAGATGATGTGTGCCCACACTCTCTCCCCCCGCCCCTTCCCCCTCCTTTCTCTCTCTCTCTCTCTCTCTCTCTCTCACTCGCAGCTGATATCATCTCCACCGTTGAGTTCAACCACACAGGAGAACTCCTGGCAACAGGGGACAAGGGGGGCCGAGTGGTCATCTTTCAGAGGGAACCTGAGGTAGAAACACACACACACACACACACACACACACACACACACACACACACACTTACACTCGTACCCAGAAAGTAATCATTTTTCACCTGGGCTGAGAAAGCAGTGATCAACAAACACGCCGCCCCTCCAGCTCCTGTCTGGATTGATTGATAAATAGTTGGTGCTCCTGCTGTGTCATTGACTTTTTCCTTATAAATGCACAGACTCGTTCTGCAGATGATGAAGGTGAAAGAGACTGACTCAGGCCTCTGGGTATTGCATATTCCTCCACACCATCATACAGTATTATTCCCTCCTTCTCTTTCCACAGAGCAAAACTGAGCTTTTCTCCCAGGGAGAGTACAATGTCTACAGCACTTTCCAGAGCCATGAACCCGAGTTTGACTACCTTAAGAGTCTGGAGATTGAGGAGAAGATCAATAAGATTCGATGGCTGCCTCAGCAGAACGCTGCCCACTTCCTCCTCTCCACCAATGGTGAGCTCCACTGTGGGATGTGCTCCATTCATGTTTGGGTCTTGAAGCGGCTGAGCGATTATTCTATTATTAGACATTGATGCTCTGTGATTTGTAAAATGTGACGTTACTTGAGCTCTCATGTCTGAGTCACCATGGTCTCTCATTTATTTGGCATGTGATAGAGTGAATGACATTAAAGGGATTAAATGGATTAAGCTCACATTTGAATTTCAGTTACAAAACCTACAAGTCCATTTTCCCTTCGATAAAGAGATTTATTGAGTTTGAATCCTGCAGCAGACTTTTCTACATGGGCTGTGACATGGCTGTACTTTAGGACCTGAGCTTGTGGTTCCATCATTGTTTATGACTACTGGGAGATCTATAGATTTTCCCTGAGTGCAATTATTGATTTATTGAAGCACTGGATTATTTATGATCGAGGGTATGAAAAGTATAAGTCCAGTCTCAGCAGCTAGGCAGCACTTCTGCAGCCCGAAGGTTTGCTGTCATTTCTTCAATCGAATACAGATACAATGCGTCTGTACCTTGTCGTCACTACCACAGTACTGACCAACTAAACTGTCAGTATTGTGTACAGTACATTTTCTCTCTAAAAAATATCTGTTGGACAAGTGGCTGCATTTTCTTGTGTTTCTATTTCAGATTTGACTGATATGACTGATTTATGTCAGTTACTTTTCATCACATCTATCAGAGCTGGTCAGATTGTATATTACCGTCATCAACTACCTTTATACTTATAATAGTTTTATCCTTCTTATCTCTCCCAGATAAGACCATTAAGTTGTGGAAGGTGAGTGAAAGAGACAAGAGGCCGGAGGGATACAACCTGAAGGACGAGGAGGGTCGAATCAAGGACATCTCCACTGTCACGTCCCTACAGGTAATACTGTACCGACAAGCACCTGTCTGTTAACATACTGACCCACATACGTACATACCTGCAGCCACTGCCCGCTGATGCTTGTGCTGATATTTTGAGTAATCAATGACAACACCAATAAACTGGTGTATACATACATATAACGTAAAAGTACACATATGCTGTTAGCAAAATGCACCTAAAGTATCAAATGTATTTATCTACCGTTATATTTAGTATATTTCCTCTTTGACACATGTAGATGTGAGCAGAGTAAAATGTGGTTATAGTTCATTTCAACGCACGATACTGTCATATAGGAATATTGTATGATATTACAGACATATAAGTACCTGTGTATACCACACTGATCATCTATCTTACAAACTCATCTGAACTAAATGTCGAATTATCTAGTACGAGTTGATCTATAGGTGAGTATCGGCCCTACCCTCAGACTCTAGTGGCCAACTTCACATCTGAATAACTAACTGGGTAAAACATTAAAAATGCAGAAGGATGGGCTGCATAATTGGGTCAGTGGATACAGATGTGTTTGCATGTGCAGAAATGGGTCACTGGCACAAATGTGTGTGTGTGTGTGTGTGTGTGTGTGTGTGTGTGTGGAGGTGGTGGACAGAACTACTACACTACATGTCTCCTTGCAATTAATTCCTGGTGATCTGTGTGTGTGTGTGGTAGCACTCCCTCGATGCTCTATGCAAATAAGGACACAGTCTACAGAAATGTAAATGTGTATCAACAAATAAAGTGAGCAGTCATTGAAATTCCATGATATAAAATTGCAGCCAAATGAGTTGCTCAAAGCCGTGCTGTGAACTGACACTCAGACTATGTATGAAACAGTTGAATTTGGGCTCAGGCGTTAAATGTATGTCTTAGACAACAATCAAATATTTATTATGATGCTATAAAACAATTAACGTTGAACCTACTGTCTGTGTTTTTACATGTTCCTGCTCCTGACCGGTGACATGTCATGTTAAATATCTCTGTGTCTGTCTTAAGGTGCCAGTGTTGAAGCCAATGGACCTAATGGTGGAGGTGAGCCCGCGACGAGTGTTCGCCAATGCACACACCTACCACGTTAACTCCATTTCCGTCAACTCCGACTATGAGACCTACATGTCAGCTGATGACCTGAGGATCAACCTCTGGCATTTGGACATCACCGACCGCAGCTTCAGTATCCTTTTAGGCTGTTGTCACAAATCAGAAATCAGAATTTATAAATGCTTTTATTGCCAGGTATGTTGTACGGTCCATACAAAGAATATGTCTTGGTGAAAGGTACTACATTTAACCTAGAATAAAGATATATGTCAACTCTGCACACAGAAATAGAGATAAAAATAGAATAAAATAACGCTGAATAAAATTAAAAATAAAATCAAAAATATACTAATTACATTACTATATAAGAATAACAAGCACAGATCACAATCATAATATACGCAGCATCAACATGTGTCCTTCAGTACACACGAGCAGGACTTATTTATGAAGGACACAGATGATTGATGCACATATCAACACACACACACACACACACACACGCTGTAATTAAAAACAAAGACAAACTGCAAACGTTGGAGAAGAAATACACAAAGACACACAGCAATGGGGGAGGGGAATATTATTCTTGAAGAGTGAAAATGTAGCTTAATGAATAATTCAGATGCTGCATGAATATTTCAGCCCTATGCTGAGTTTGAATCCAGCTCGATAGGACACAGGAAAGTGAGAGTCCTGACCCATACGGGATGTCATATATCACAGCTGATTGTACAATCATCTTCTTCAGTCAGTCAGCAGCCAGTCGAAGTTCACGTTGGTTTTGCTTTATTTCTCTTGTACGTTGTTTAGATTGTGTCCAATATGAATGTATTTACATACATTTACAAGTCATTTTTTATGAAGGATTATAGGCCTGTGTGGATTACATGGATCTAATTGGTTTCTCAGGGAGTCGGTTAATGACTGAAATCAATAGGAGTGAATATGGACGTCACAGTTGACTTCAGTGGGGAGCAGCAGCTTGTAGTCTCTGTTGTTTCCCTGAGCTCTGACACTTTCTCTCAGACATCGTGGACATCAAGCCAGCCAACATGGAGGATCTAACAGAGGTGATCACAGCGGCTGAGTTTCACCCCCACCACTGTAACCTGTTTGTCTACAGCAGCAGCAAAGGCACCCTGCGCCTCTGTGACATGAGAGAAGCGGCGCTGTGCGACAGGCACTCTAAATGTGAGTAAAACCAA
Source organism: Aeoliscus strigatus (assembly GCA_901007665.1). NCBI lineage: Eukaryota > Metazoa > Chordata > Actinopteri > Syngnathiformes > Centriscidae > Aeoliscus > Aeoliscus strigatus. The sequence continues at coordinate 223,640 of CAAKHB010002514.1, forward strand.
CCAAGAACTGTAACAGACACTTGCACTTTCCAGAGTCTGCACAGCATGAAGTCGTGCTTTCGGTAACCATGTTACCCTCAGTCGATGTAGACCGTACACTCAGCTTCACATTGCTCCCCTTCTCTGCTCCCTCTCGCTCTCCAGTGTTCGAGGAGCCAGAGGACCCCAGTGCTCGCTCCTTCTTTTCTGAGATCATCTCCTCCGTGTCTGATGTCAAGTTTAGCCACAGTGGGCGCTACCTACTCACCCGAGACTACCTGACTGCCAAGGTCTGGGACCTGAACATGGAGAGCAAACCCCTGGAGACGTACCAGGTGTGTGACCAATAGAATAGAATAGAATAAAAAATATATATAACTTTCCAGAAATCTAAGTACTAAAAATAATAATATAAAAGAGTGATAAATAAACCAGTATACGTATATCAATAAGACACAGACAGTTGTATGAGAATGTGAAGGACAGCAGGTGCTTTTATGACACAATACACATCAATGCTGGAAGCATTATTGTGTTGTTTTTTTAATGCACTCATCTCTACCAGGGCAGGGATCAACATCAGCAGTTTTTCCAATGAAATATGAATTATTTCTGTCCCAGTGTAATCCTGAATTGGCAGCCATTGCATATTTCAGTAAGGTCTCTCTGCACGCCACATAAAAAGAGGATTAAACAGTGAGGTTGCTGTTGCAACAGCTGATTGGTGCTTGACTCACTGCCTTGTGATGTCTGCTCAAAAAGACGGATCACATGGGAGATGCTGCTGCATTTTCACTGTGGATGTTCACTCTGTATTTGCTCATTATTCTCATCTACAGGGGCTTTTTGGTTTTGAAAAAGATGGAACTTTCCTGTAAAATATCTGATCTAAAGAATAGAATTTATCTTCTTAGCGACAATGTCCCCGTCCGCTCAGCAGCCTGTTATTGATCGCATCCTGTTCCAGTTACAGACTCCAGAATCCTTGAATTTACATTATTGAATTCACATACAATTTGTGGCTAGTAATAATCCATCAACATTGGCTGTGAAATTTAGTTTTACTTCTTTATACAATACAAAAAGAGAACAACATGACAGTAAACGTGTTTTATTGTAATTTGATCGTTGCTGCGTGCACCCATTGAGTACCCTCAAAGAGCAAAGCTTCTTTTGCAAAAGAAAATGCTTTATTTCTGATGAAAATCATGATTACTAACTTGTAGATGACTTGTAGATGTAGTGTCCCCTGACTAAAACAGAGCCTGAGCTTCCTGGAAAGTAGACATAGTTTGAACTAAATATCAATTATGGGAAATGGTTGTCTCTCAGAATCACTGCACTTAAAGGTGATTGGATTTTTCTAAAACCTTTTTCAGGTAATTGGATTGATGACTCATCAGAAAATGTATCCCAGTGGGACCAATTTTTAATAACCTGATTAGCATGTTTGGATTTCATATGCTGACTTTAACACTTCTACACTAACTGTTTGCAAATAAATGTGTTTACTGCTGATAACACCCCCTACTGTAAATGCATTCATATCAACTCCTTTATTCAGCGTCTGTTTTGTGATCCTGCCAAGGGTGTG
>CAAKHB010002515.1:7799-23346 GCA_901007665.1 Aeoliscus strigatus
GGCTGCCTGGAAACTTTATGAAGGCATCTATTGTTTACGATGTTATTTACTCCTGAGTGATTCAAGTGTGTGTGTCTGTATGTTAGTGTGTGTGCATGTGTGTTTGTGTGTGTGTGTGTCTCTTGTGTTCCTCCACACTCTTGTTTACACGTTCAATAACTTCTTTCCTGTGTGTGTGTGTGTGTGCACGTGTGTGACAATAGAACAGAGGATCAATAAATGATCCACATTCGATCATTGATCAGTCAGCAGCAGTTTTTCCTCTGTTCTTTCCTGACGTTCTGTTCATTCTTCTGGAGTGTGTGTGAACATTACACACTCATCTGCTGCAGGTACAAACATCCTCTGTGTTTGACATCAAACTGATGACACGACCATTTAACAGCAAACAGGACGGGAATGAACTGACTGGTGACAGATTCATGACGTGTGTGTGTGTGTGTGTTTGTGTGTGTTTTGCCGATAAACATGTACTCACACATCAAGTTGTAGTTCTGTGTAAAACTTGGTGTCTGAACTTGACTCATAACTCAGACGGTATTGCTGCCGATACATTCTGTTGGCATACATTGGAGTACATACATTGGAGTACATGACTATTTGCGCTACCAGAAAACATCCATCGGTTCCTGGAAGTTGAGACTTCACAGACAAGTTGCTGTCATTACGGTAATGTCGCTGGCTTACGGCAACAGAGCGAATTGGATTACTGTAATGACAGCAACATGGCTGTTCTCAACTTTATTGATAGTGCAAATTGTAATTAGTTGCGTGATTACGGTACTCCAAAGTATGTGACTGTGAATGTAGCGCTGGGGCTACCGTCAGTGTTGGAGTAAATGACATTCAACTGTGACGAACCTGATCAGTTCACAGCTAGAACAGTGCACGTTTCGATACGGTGTAGTGCAGTGCAGTATGATATGGTGCGGTGCGGTACGGTACAGTCGCTCTCTGTCACTGCTCATCGTTCCTTCAGGCCTCTGATGTCAGCATGCAGAGATGATGAACATCTACTGCCCTCACAGCTGGAACGCAGTGGAGCGTGAGCACGGCTCCGACCCGCTCACACTGATACCATCAGCTGTTCCGCTCTGGCTCCAGACAGAAATGAAGATGTGGGTCATGTTCACAAAGTCAAGATGACTTCAGAGATACTCGCACTTTCACCCCAAACATGGGCCGAGAATACAAGCTCTGCCCACTCACACAGCTATTCCAGAGTCTGATAGTGAAGACCACGAAGCTCCAGAGCAACATGAGGAGATGAGGAGCAGAGCCATGTGTTGGTTCTGATCCCACTGAGGGTTCAGCCCATCTGAGATTTGCTGAGGCTTTGGAGGTGGAGTCAGCAGGAACCTTAGCGGCCTCAGGACGTTTTCCTGGACGTTTGTCACTCAGATGAACTCGTCAGAATCCAGCTGTCAGGACACATCAAAGGTTCACGTGTCCTTCCCTGCGCCGCCGTCAAACAGCTGATATCAGCTGTCAATGTGAAGGCAGAGTTTAGATTACAGCTGCAAACACTGGCAGGGTTGCCGCTGTTCAAGAGAGCGGTCCGTGGGTTTACAGAAAAGTACTTTGCACATTCAAACACCTTTGGGGCTCACTGCTCCCCTGGTGGCTGCCAGAGGAACTGCACAATGTAGAATGTCTGCTCATGTTCGATTCAGTGACACATGATAGACCAGACATGGTGGCGACATGTTGGTATGAAGTGGAGGGTCAAGGTGGGCGGGGCTTCACCCACCCAGCTGAAGTCGATTTCCTCTGAGGCTGAACAATAAGAGCAGTGTTTCTGTGGAATGTCGTGTGTGTGTGTGTGTGTGTGTGTGTGTGTGTGTGTGTGATGTTTTACAAGCTCTGGTGTCATCTGGCATGACGGTGCTTCAAGTGCTGACATATCACTTTACCGTGGTCACACCCTGTGTGTGTGTGTGTGTGTGTGTGTGTGTGTGTGTGTGTGTGTTGGGGGTGGTCACCAGGGGGTAATCCACAAGTTTTTTTTATGACATTTTAATCATCAAAGAAGCATTCCGTTAGTTCAGGTGCTGAGTCTTTCCAGAGCCCTGTGTTTTTCATGATCCCTATGACCTCTGACCCCTCCACTGCAGCAGAACTGGAAACTGAACTTCACTCCATCAACCACTGAAATCCATATAAACACAAACATATGTGAGTGTTCATCACTGTGATTTCCTGCTCACATTGTCCCGTTTTAGGAGGTGATCTTCCTCTCTGTGTGTGTGTATGTGTGTGTGTGTGTGTGTGTGTGTGTGTGTGTGTGTGTGTGTGTGTGTGTGTGTGTGTTTTCTGGTTCAATGTTCTTCTCACACTGAGGCTCCATCCACATTATGATCAGAATACAAATTGTGTGGACGTAACCTGGGTGTCTGTCAGGCAGAAACTTGCTGGAAGTTGAGACGAGTGTTCATGAACAGTTTCTTCGAAAAATTATTCTTTTCTGGGTGAATGAACTCTAGTGAATCACTGACTGAAAAGATTTGTTCATTTCACAGTTCAACTGAGTGCGGCAGTGAACTGCTGCAGGTGAACCTGATTTGTGGTTTGTGCCCTGCAAACGAGTCGACACGAATCAATCACTGAAAATGAAACGAACGATTCGGTGAATGAATCTTTTGACTTAATTTTTTAGTAGATAGATAGATAGATACTTGACCTCCCTAAGAAATTCATTCATTCATTCATTTACTGAATGGATTCTAATGTTTCAGTACACCTAAAAGAACTGTTTTGCCCGTCAATAGTCGTGATTTTTTTTCCTGATAATTGTCCGATTACAGCAGGTCACAGTAGTTTCCGAGCCGTTACCAATTCCGTTACCAATGTCGTACATCCATCATTAACGTAACGTTAGTCTTCACACATCATAGGCTCTTCTCAAACATTCCATGAAGTCCTAATATGTCTTGTCCCGTTCAGTCCTGGAGATCCTGCAGCTGGTGAAGAAGCGGGATCTGTTCCTGGCTGACACTCACATCCTGGAGCTGGAGCAGGAGTGCAGTCAGCCGCCTGCGGGGGACGCCGTGGTGCCACCAGAGGACGGCAGCAGCCCGGGCGTGAAGGATGGCGGGCGGCGGAAGGCGAAGGATGTGGAGCTGCTGTACGAGGAGCTGCAGAAGGAGCTGTGGGCTGTGGTCAGGGAGTCCCTCCGCTCGCCCATGGCCGGGCCCAACCTGGGCCTTGTCGTTCAGGTGAGGACAGCAGTCACCACGGAGATGCCACAGTGACGATGGACTTGATGTCACCTGTGTATGTGTTTGTTTGCAGGTGCTGCAGCAGGAGGAGCAGGCAGATCAAATTTGGGCCCTCAATGAGGCAGCGGCACCTGGGGGGCCAAGGCCTCGCCGGCTGAAGCAGCGGTGGAAGGAGGCAGTGGAGGAGGCGGCTGATGGTTCCCTGCCCCAGCGAGTCGAGGTCACAGCTGGTGAGCTGGGGGGCTATCTGGACCGGCTGCGAGCACGCGTTGTGGACGACCTGGGTGCCGCCAACCGGAACGTGGTGTCCATTTACCCCAAAGAGTACGAGCCCTTCCAGGTCAGTCGCTAAGTGCTTCTTCGCCAACGAACTGCTCGTGACACTTTCTGAGCTAACAGGGCGCTAACCAGCCAGAAACATGCTCAGATGACAAAAAAGAGTTAACCCTTTAAACACTGACAGTATCCCTGGCGATACATTCTTGCTCGTATACTTTGGAGTAGCGTAATTATGCGACTGTTTGGGCCGTCACAAAACGTCCATCGGTTCCTGAGAATTGAGAACAGCCATGTTACTGTCATTACAGTAATCCCATTTGCTCTGTTGCTGGAAGTGCCGGGGCTACAGTCAGTGTTCGAGGGTTAAAATTCGATCAGTCGTCTCTTTACATTCATCACCTCTGGTTCACTCTCCAGGCTCTCATCTATTTCTTTGCCAATGAACAGTTTCTGAGCTAATAGCTAGCAGCATGAATCTGACGATCAGACGACACAGCGTCATAGCGCCCAACATCATGGTTGTTTTGATTGACTGTCCAGGTTCTCATTGAGATGTCCGTAGTGCCAGTTAGCAACTAGCTAATAAAACAGGAGCATTTAGCCGCCAAAGAAACAAACAGTTTGGAAAGTTTGACCTTTGACCTTCCAGGTGTACGTGCAGAGCTACCACCAGGCCATCTCCAAGCGACTAGAGGCCATGACCGACAACCAGCTGGAGATCAGTGACATTTACTCTCTGCTGGACTGGCTATACAACATCTACAACAGGTACACGACAGACACACACACACACACACACAATCTTTTTTCCTCTACACATTGATGGTTTTGTTGGATGCGCACACACATCTTGTTGGTGCGTGTGTGTGTGTGTGTGTGTGTTTTTCAGAGACGTTCTGGGGACAGTGTGTATTACCAGTCCGTTCAGCCGCTCTCAGCTCAGTCCTCTTCTCCCCTTGGAGACAGTGGAGCGCCTGGAGCAGGACTGTCTGAACTCTGTGAGGGTGAGTCCCGCCGCGTCCCGCCTGAAGGTCACCTGCAGGTCACCTGAAGCCGAGGTTCCAGATGTGTTTTTTTTACTCCCTCTGCAGGCCAAAGTGACCACAGAGCTGAGTCAGGTCCTGGACGAGGAGGAGAAGCGCTGGATGGAGATGCTACACATCGAGGAGTATCAGATCGCCCTTGCCAAGACAGTCATACAGGTAAACACACAGACGTTAGAACGTACTGCCATGTGAGTAATGTTTAAATCAAGGTTATTGAATGTGTGCGGTTACATAAAGGGGGATTCCACTGTTTTGTTTGCTCATAAGTTTTTTATGCATTTGTTATGTTTTCCAAGTTTGTCCTTCAGCTTGGAGCCAAAGACAACATCAAACACTTCCTGTAGCCGCCACACACACCCCCACACACCTTCATTCATGTAAAGCACCAGCTGCTGCCCTCCGGTGGCAGTAATTCAAAGCACAGTCACTGAACCAGTTGATTTCACTGTAAAAACACTTCAGTTCTTCATCTCACTCATCATCTGTCGCCTGATCACATCAGCACACATGTTTGTTTCTCGTTGGTTCAGAGACTTCAGGTCGATCTGGAACGTTCCGCCACCATCAACAGGAGTCTGGGAGCCAGAGTGGCTCAGTGCAGCCTCAACGGCCTGGCCGACTTCCTGTACAGGTACACACACACACACACACACACTCACATCATCCGGGTTTGTACTAATACAACAGAACATAAGCAACGATAACCCTTCAACCATGGTTAAAAGATACTGATTGTTCCAGTTTCCAGCGGAAGGTGGAAATGTTCCATGAAGGGATGCAGAGTGGAATGTTTGGAGACAATGAGGATGGATACGTGGCGAAAACCATTGCGCAGGTCAACTGTTGCCCACCGTTCAGGTATGTACACGTGCACCGTGCCGTCTTTGTTTGTTTCAGCATTCATTGTTAAAACTCGAGTATTTTTTCTTCCTCTCTGAAGAAAAGGTCCTCAAAGAAGGAAACCCCTTCCACAGAACATTCTGATGTTTAATCATTCGGTTTCAAATCCTGTGAAGTTGAGTGTAAATGTCCATGTGCGTTTAGGAGCTTCGCCCAGCGCTGTGCTCAGTGCGACCCGTCAGTCAGCGAGGACTCACTGCAGCGCGCCAACAAAGCTCTCAACCACATTATCCAGCAGGGAGTCCGAGTCCTGCTGGAACGCCTGTACCTGCACATCAGAGTAACGCACACACACCTCCGAGTGTCAACATCCCTTTTGTCTCTGTGTCAATAAAGCTAAAGCTTGAGTTTCATTTTCAGCTTGTGTTTACTCAGAGAATGTTTACTGAAACCCAACAACACACAGAGAGAGTTAACTTAGCTGTGTGTTGTCGCATATTCCCGACAGTATTTACTGCAGTTAATGACCATGTCAATGAAACAGTAATATTTGTGTGTCAGCCATTCTTTGAGCGGCTCGTGAAGAGGAAGTGGCTGAGCAACACGGAGCCGTACGAGCAGATCGAGGCGCTGGTCAAAGAACACTTCAAGAGGTATCACAGGATGGACAATCCTCCGTACCAGGTGATCACTACTATTTCTACTACAACTGCTAATACTACTGCAGCTACTACTCTGACTGCTAATACTACTGCTGTTACTGCGACACGTACACACAGCGACTTTAAACATCAAACACACATTAAACAATCTCACTCCTCTCGTGTGCAGCTCCTGGTGGCAGATGTCCACCGGCGGGTGGTGATGGAATATCTTCGCTCTGTCATGCGAGGCAGAATCATCTGCACCTCTCTAAAGATGAGGAAGAGGATGGCCGGGCGGCTGAGAGATGAAGGGAAACAGATTAAAGTTCTGTTCAAGGACCTGGTCAGTGGACAGCCAAGAACTGACAAACAGTTACACTTAGCTGGTTTAACTAAACAAAGTATATGAAGCACTTTTATCATAAGCTAACTGGGCACAAATTATTTTAAAAAGTATGAGTTAGAATGAATGAGTCTAAATGAGTTAGAAAACAAGCTAGCTGTGTATGAAGTACTTCAGAATCAAGCTATGTGTTCTAAAAACTAGCTTGTTTATAAATGTGTTAAAAAATGTCTAGCTGTCTATAAAGTACTTCAGAAACAAGCTCTACTCTATGTATTGCTCCAAAAACTGGCTAGCTGTGTATGATTGGGTTAAAAAAATGTTAGTTGTTCATAAAGTTATCTCAACTAGCTAAATGTTTACCAGGTTAAAGTGCTCACACATATAATATGTGAATATATCTTGGTGTATGTATCTGTCAGGAGTCTCCGGCCAGCTGGTTAGACGGAGCTCTGTCTCACATCTCAGAGATCATCCAGCTGGAGGACATCCCGTCCATCCAGATGGAGGTTGGAGTTTTGGTCAGAGAGTTTCCAGACATCAGGTATAAACATGTAATACTCATCAAATCACTTTATCATCACTTTACATGTGTCATCAAAGCCAGCAGCTCCGTGTGTTTATTCATCTATTTTCTTTTTTCTTGTACCTGTAAGTACTTGCTTCCAAATTTTTTAGTTTCTCATTGTAGGACTATACCATCATATTTTATTGTGAATTTCTCACACTAAGAGTAATAAGTTAATAAAGATTAATAAAGTATCTGTCTGTCTGTCTGTCTGTCTGTCTGTCTATCTGTCTATCTCTCTATTTATCTATCTAGCTATCTATCTATCAACTTACTTCTTCTGTCCTTTATGATGTCTCAATTATGTAAAATACTACAAACTGTTCATGGCTTCTTCCACCTGTTTCTTGGCTCAGGAAGAAGCACGTGTCGGCCATTTTGAACATCCGGGGAACAACACGGCAGCGAGAGCGCCAGGAGATCCTCAACATCGTCAAAGACATCGAGAGCAGCGACAGCACCATCGGCTCAGCTCGGATGTCTCGGGATCGTGCCCTCTTCTCCGAGGTGCCAGTCACCTCCGAGGTCCACTGTCTGAATGTGGGCCTGAGCCGCCTCGCTCTCACCGCCACGTCCTGCTTTGCCACCCTGCAACCAAGACGGCGGCAAGCCCGGGCTCCCGTTCAGGAGAACCCAGACGATGTTCTGTGAAGTCTGGATTCAGTGTTGACTGGGCGTGGAAACAGGAAGTGTATCAGGGTTTTTTGTCTCAAGATGAATGAACAAGAGGAAAACTAGTGCCTTGCTAACATTAGCAAGATTAGTTAAAAGTATCATCAAAACACTCAGTTCGTTCCAAGACAAGCAGCACATTATGGTTTTTATAGGGTCGCTCTTTTTTAAGACCTATTTGACAACATACACTTTTGTATGCTATTAAAGCTAACATTAATGTTAGCATGGGTTAACACTGAGAGTATAATAGGATTTTGTTAATTTCAGAAGCCTTTTTACGTTAACATGAAACATGTTTGAACATTCATAAACCAAAACTAAGCAAGAACACTAGCATTTGTTTTTTTACAGACAACATGGAAACGCACGTCTTTGAAAGAATAATGCCGTTTTTACTGTGCTAGCTTTTAGCCACAGTCTGTTAGCATGTTGTCAGCAAAAACAGAAAGTCACGTGACATTGACAGTGAAAGTACTATCTCCACTGACAGGCTTTGTGCTAAGCTAGCCTAATCACATAGTTCCCAGTCGACCCTGTAGTGATGATTTGTGACAAACGTGACAAGTGTCAACTTTTATCAGGTTACAGACTTTCTGCGAGTCAGAACAGTTGCCCGTAGTTACCTGCAACTACGGCTCGTCATTTCATTTCATCCAGTGATTTTGGACATGACTCTGCTGAGGAGTGCATGTATGACCGGACAGTTCTTCCTGAACGTTCAAGCAGCATCTCTGGAACGTTTTCCTTCTGGACAGAAAGCACTTTACACAGGACCGATGGGGGGAACTTGTCCGGTGTGTTGACATGGACTAAACCAACAGATGGCACCCACATTGTCAGACACCTCTTTATGTCCTGTCTGCAGGAAGACGACACGGACAGATGCAGGATGTGATCAGGACGTTTCACTGTTGCACATGAAATAAGAGACGTTTCAGTGATGGTACGAGACAACAGCACGAGTCTCCAATGTGCAGATGGAATATAACAGCAGTTGTAATGTCTGGAGTGATGGGTTTGTAATAATGGTGGGATTTAGAAATAAATGGAGATTTATATATGCAGCAGTTGAGAGGAGAGGACTCTAATGCTTACTGACGCTGCTCATGCTATTACTGAAATCACATTGGATGTTTAACCAAATTATCCATAATTTTAAAGATCGATTTCATTTATTTATGCCAAAATTCAACTTGTATGCTTTTTCAGGTGAGATCTTCATTGGTGGTGCTTTCATGACCGTCTGAAAATTCTGTCCCAAAAATATTTTCAAATGTCTAAACATTTTTCTTCAACCTTTAAACCAAACAAATATGTTTAGTATTTATGAAGCTCCTGAAGGGGTGGGGTAAAACCCATGTGGCACTGATCCAGGAAGTGTTTCTCCATTGGCCTGTTTGTAACAGGCTTCTGGTATGAACTAGACCAGCAACCCAGTGACAGTTTGTCCTTGAAAGCACCACCAGTAGGAGACACAGATCAGATTAATTTAAGTGTAATGAATGAAAAGGTGCACAGCTTCAGAGTGTGACATCACTATCAGTCTGATTCAGTGTCCTGTGGATGGAAGAACGTCTGCATGTTATTGGTCAGCTGATTTGTATCAATGATCCAGTTATTCTGATTTATTGAATATTGTTCGATCAGAGCGATTGTTCTGGTCGAGTCGCCGTAAGTCGCTGTAAATGTGGATGTATGAAATAAGTCAGAAATCAACTTTAAATGTCAATAAAACAATCACATCACTGATATTGTTTGTCTTTGTATTTTATTTGTTCCACTGATTTACATTCCGGGTGTTTAAATAGTTAAATTAATTTCTTGTAAATGTGAGGGGGTTTTGTGTGTGCAAATTATTCATCATTTCAAAGAGATTTGATAGATTAAAGCATCGTGTCACGACGGTTATGACATTACACTTCCGGTTCGTTGACGTTCACGGTAAAACATTTAAAGATCATTTTCATTGATATCAAAGATTGATTTTTGTTCCTCTTACGGTACTAGTAGTTGTAACATAACGTAATAGTAATAATGTGTGTTGTATGTTGTACATTTCTACAAAAACTAAAACCAAGCTTTAAAGCGTTGCGGAAGTGACCCGGAAGTGAACATCGCAGCCATTATTGGACCCAGACGCAGCGGAGAACCATCCTGACTGAGGAGTTTCACGCTTGTTTTGAAGCCCCCTGGTTCATATCCTTTAAGTTCCGTTGGTTTCCAGCCTCCCGTCGAGGTGTTCGTGTTGCAGTAGCCGGACGCAGGTCACCATGGAGCCGGTGGACGCCGCCGCTGTGGCCGCGGAAACTTTTCGCTCGCAGGCGGAACTGATCCTGGAGGCAGCGGTGGAGTCGGTGGCGGCCGTCCTCCACGACTCTCTGGAGCAGGCGGGGGCAGACAGGACGGTGAACCGGAGGGTGAGGACACAGCTGACATTTTCTGTTATTTTCACGTTAGTATTTGTAGTTTGGAAGAAAGACGAACGGAGGAAAATCCCTCAGACACTTCCGTCTTCGCCAGCGTTCGTCAGATGACTGGCGCAACGTCATTTTTTTGCGAAGGAAGTTTATTGTCTGTGTTTTGTGCAGATAAGATGCAGATGTAAGAAATGTTGCTGTTTTGTGAAATCAGTCCAGACAACACAGAGAAGGGCGCCATACACATTTTTCATTTCTATTTATGATGTTGTAACATGGGTCGACAAAGTAGATGTATCTGAACACGAAGATCCAGGCTGTCAGAGTTTCAGCTCCATGGAATAATTGTGTATCACAATTCGCATTTTGTTTAAGAGTTGTTTCAGAAGAAGGTGAATTCTGACTTCACTCATGAGCTGAAAGGATACATAAGAAGGGACTGACGCTCCCATCAGTCAAAGTCTCAAATTGTCTCCTCTGGAATCCTCTTTGTGACGTCATTTCCTGTTTGTCCTCCTGCAGACCCAGCTGACAGCCGTCCTGGATATGATGGCGAGGGAGGCCATCCGCAATATCTGCAGAGTTTTCCAAGAGCTCTGTGGGAGCTTCGTTAAGAAGAACGATGCTCTGAAAGAGAAAGTGGATCGTCTGAAGGCCGAGCTGAGGTCAAAGGTCAAGGAAACACCCTCAGCTGAGAAGACGCTCTACAAGATCAATTCACCAGGTCTGTCAGATCTTAATGTGATGACTATTTCGTCTATTGGTTCTGATGTTATTTCCTCTGTCAGACGGCCCCGCCCTCTCCCTGGACGTCAGCCAACCAGCTGCCAACCCCACCGCCCTCGCCATGGCCATCCTCAACTCCACCAAGTGTGTCGGCGGCGACGCTCAGGTTCCCCTGGTGATCATCAGCCAACCGGTTCCTGGTCCAGTCCCAGGTCCGAGTGCTGCCACCCCCCCGACACTGTCAGACCTTCAGAATGAGGTGGTGCTGGAGGCTGACGTGACATCACTTCCTGTGGCTGTGAACCAGGTAGCAGATCCTGAGGACACGCCCACACCTGTGGCTGTGAGTCTGTCTACCGATCTCATGTCAAGTTTGAACTTTGACCTTGAAGGTGATGACATTGGTTTATGACGTGGACTTGTTTCCTTCATGTGCATCCAAGGAGGCGGTGCTGATGACGGAATGTGACGACAAGCGGCAGGTCCACGACGCCCACCCAGGTGAGACAAGTGACATTATCCGAATACGTCCAGCTCCTCCAAGTCACCAACATCAGACAAACAATGAGCAGAGGTGCTCTGTCATTTCCTCTCCGCTGTCCCTGCTGAACATCAGCATACCAGCTGAGTACTAGAATATTTTGGAGTACCGTAATTACAGGACTATTTGCACTATCAGAAAATGTGAAATGGTTCCTGAAAGCTGAGACGTGTCACTTGGTTCCTCTACATGGTGTGAAGAAGGAGCTAGGAGTTTCAGCTTGGTTGTGAATTTCAACTTGTCAATTTTGAGGGACCGTTCAATGTTCACTGAGTCGCACGATGACAGTACTCCAAAATACGCTTTCACCACTGTATCAGCAGGGACACCGTCAATGTTAAAGGGTTAAATGAAACAAGAGATTCTTCATCGCTGCTCAGCTGATCAGTCTCCTCTGCAGCCACCTGCGATGAAGAGGTGAAGGAGCAGGAGAGGAAGAGGAGGAGGGAGCTTTACAAGGAGAAGAGGTTCTTCTGCGAGCTGTGTAACAAAGGTTTCCACCAGAAGCACCAGCTGACAAAGCACACGTCCTGCCACCGCAAACCATTCCCTTGCAGCTCCTGCGACAAAGGCTTCTACAAGGCCAAGACGCTGCAGAAACACCTGCTGACGCATCAGCTGCGTGATGCACAGGAGAAGGACCCGGACAAGCTGCTGAGCTGCGACCAGTGCGACAGGAAGTTCCGTCTGCTGCGGCAGCTCCGCATGCACCAGGCCAGCCACCGCCTGGAGAAGACACCTCTCAAGTGCCACTCCTGCGAGCGCACCTTTACCTCTGCAGGCGCCCTGCGGTACCACGAGGTGTCCCACGCTGAGGTCAAGCCTTTCATGTGTGACGTGTGCGGGAAGGGCTTCACTCGGAAGAAGAGCCTCCGCGAGCACCAGACCATCCACACTGGTGCCCGACCATACCCCTGCCAGACCTGCGGGAAGAGGTTCTCCACCGCCAGCAACCTGCGTGTCCACCAGAGGTCGCACTCGGATGAGCGGCCATTCAAGTGCTCCGAGTGCGACAAGGCCTTCAAGTGCCGGATGGGTCTGCTGCAGCACCGCGTGGTTCACTCCGGGGAGAAGCCCTTTGTGTGTCAGACCTGCGGCCTGAGCTTTGGCCTCAAGTACAACTTCCAGAGACACCAGCGCCTCCACAACGGAGAGAAAGCCTTCAGGTACCCACCCGCCTCATGTGGTGTCTGGATGTTCCTTCTCTGGCCCATCACAGCTTCCCATGTCACCAAGTTCACACCTGGTTGAACCTAAAGGAAGCTAAGCTAATTGGCTAAAACTGGGCGGTGGAAAGCTGATTTTCTCTGTTGAATTAGCGGTGTACGTTTTTCTTTGTGTCCTTCCAGCAAGTGAAAGTGAGCGGATCTTGTTACAGTGCTAACTACAAAATGGTCGCCATGTTTCACTCACCAATCACCTTTAGAGCGGGTGAATTTTCTCTGTAAACATGGAAGTGATGCATAGCTACATTTGTACAGTGGTGCATGTGAGGCTACACTGTTCCATGCGCCGTAGGTGACTACACTGGAAGACTCTGCATCGTGTAATGTCGCTGTTAATCAACAGTGTGTAAATGTCTGAGGACATCGACCTCACGGTTCAAACTTGTCCTGTCTCAGGTGTGTCCAGTGTGGCGAGCGGTTCACAGGGACGTGGGCTCTGAAGACACACATGCTGGTCCATGGCGTGGAGAAGTCGTTCATGTGCGACCTCTGCGGGAAGACGTTCTTCTACAACTGCCAGCTGCAGAAGCACCAGCAGCTCGTCCACAACAACAAGGATAAGGCGAACAGCGGCAGCGGGCGGAAAGCGACAAGTGTCAAACCGTTCACCTGCAAGAGCTGTACGAAGAGCTTCAGCAGCAGCGTGACTCTGCGGACGCATGAGAGGAGCCACGCCGACAACAAGGAGTTTGTGTGTGACACCTGCGGGAAGTCCTTCCACCTGCGCTCCCTCTACCTGTACCATATGCGGCAGCACAGCGGCGACCGGCCATACGTCTGTGCCGTCTGTGAGAAGGGCTTTCTGCTCATGGCACAGCTGAAGCAGCACGAGCTGCTGCACACTGGCGTCAAACCACACAAATGCGAACACTGCGGGAAGGAGTTCCGTACGCCGCAGAACCACCACCGTCACCTGCTCATCCACACTGGGGAGAAGCCGTACCGGTGCACCGTGTGCAACAGGAACTTCCGTCAGTCCAACCAGCTCAAGTCGCACATGCAGATCCACACGGGTGTGAAGTTGTACTCCTGTGAGCGCTGTGCTCAGGGCTTTTCCGATTCCAGGCAGCTGAAGAAACACAGCTGCGGCGACAGTGTCCAGAGGTCGCTGGAGGCCTCAAGCAAACGCAGGAAGCAGAAGAATGTCATTCTGTGGAGCGAAGGGTTTGCCGACCAGTGACACCGCCCACATTTTACAATGAAACGAAACATTTTGATTGAAACTGAACTTTTGTGTTAGCATAGCTTAGCATAAAAACTGCTAGCGCGGGGCTATTTCATGTCCTATAGTCTGTTTTATATTCTGTAACATGGAACACAGAGTACACGTGTATCACAAAGTCAGTATCGACGGTATTCCCAGCACTACAGCATACTTTGGAGTACCATGACAACGTGACTATTTGTGCTACCTGAAATTGTCGAACGGTTCTTGAAAGCTGTGAAGTTGCACACAGTTCCCCAACTTCTCAATGCCTTTCAGTCACTGTTCAATATTTTCTGATCGCGCAAATAGTTGCATAATTACGGTACTCCAAAGTATGCCAGCATGGATGTATCAGCATCAGTGTGTCACCGTCATGTTAACGCACAGAATATGAAAGTGCAATGGGCTGGCAGATTATCACCATGTTTATTTAGATCACTTCTCATATCCTTAAGATGTTTACAGTTATTTTCAACATAGTTTTAATATTTTCGGGTATTGTATTTTTGTAAATGTTTGTCTTTTTCATCCTGCAAATGTAAAGAAGTACCACAATGAAGTTCTATCTGCTGCACATATTCTTTCAAAACAAACAATCCCATGGACGGCCAGTTGTGTGAGAGCAAAGGTATTAAAAATTAGAAATACTGGGAAACGAATAGCTGTCGATCCATAAGAAGGAACAAATTGCTCTTCCGCCTCCAAGAACATGACTCACTGAGCGAAATACTCCTTTAACGGAGGGAGTGGGGGTGGTAATGTGTCTTTACGCTGGTTGACAAGCAGCGGAAAAAACGAAGAAGAGGAGCCCGGTGATTTCATTGGCGCATGCGCAGGACGTCACCAGCACTGGACGGCGGGTAATTGACAAGAGTATTGTTTCTGGTGAAGTTTTGGAAGAAAAAAACATGAGTTTCCCTGGTGTGGGCAGAGACACAAGTCTGTTTGTCCTGTTCTCTGGAGCCGTGAGGTGTTAGTCTTTATTAGCTCGGAGCAGAAACATTGGGCTGCTCCGTGGCTTACGCGTTAGCTTAGCAGCTAACCTGCTTGCGCTGTGTGGGAAGCTAATGTTAGTATCAGCAGAACCCACCCAGGTGAGCTGAGCCTCAGGTGAGTTCGGAATCTGGGGCCTTCATGCGGTGGCCTGTTACCACGGAAGGGTTTATCACTTGTGTCGGACAGAGTTGGTCAGAGCTTTCCCTCCAAACCTTCGACGTGACATAGATGTGCATTGTGACTGTAAATATACACATATATCTGTTTTTATAAATGAATATGATGAGTGTTCCTTCTAAGGACAGGTGTTTGTTGACAGATAAGGGGATATCCTGTTCCAGAAAGCAGGTTTAGAGAAAATCTGTGATGAATTCTGAAATGAAGGGAAATTGCTTTTTTACGATTCTATTTTCATGTAAGCTGACAGAAATCAAACCAGTTGTACTTAGACTTTATTATTTTTGAATTCAGTTCATTGGTAACTCTGAAAAATTCTACAGTTTTCCTCGTTTCATGATGAGCAAACTCAGTTTTCCACCGCTTTTTTCTGCAATGTTGTGTGCTGCATTCTTATTTGTCTTGAATCGTTTTCTAAGATGTGATGAAGAAAGTGTGTGTATTCTTGACTCTCCTAAGCTGAGAATTGATCTGATCTAGATGTCGGTTTGTTCTGAAGACAGAACAGTCGACAGCCATGATGCCAGAGTCCGATGGAGGACGGAGGGATGGGTCACTGGTGCTTGCCGACTGCCTGTGTCCAGTCTGTCTGGAGATGTTCCTGGAGCCAGTGACGCTTCCCTGCTCACACACTTTCTGCAAGG
>CAAKHB010002516.1:17640-37096 GCA_901007665.1 Aeoliscus strigatus
CAAACATCATTAAAACCTTCATCGCATGTGCCAAATACGGCAAGTCACACGGTGCCAGACACGCTGACGACCTGGAGGCCGCGTCAGCGGCCTTCATGAAGGTCTGCTGCGGCGGCTTGTTAAGAGAGCGCTCATTTCCTGACTTTGCTGTTGGATGGAGGAGGGGGACGCACACGGGAAAGGTGTCACATCTGATCCCTGGAAGGAAAGTGAAAGAATATCCCAGATGGAGTGTGAAACTGTAAAGTCTAACGGCCCAAGGCGGGAAAACACATTACTAGTGATTCACCCTAAGAAATCACCCAAAAGTCCAGAAATACTCAAAGAAGCTGATGTCAGGAGTCAAACGTGAGTTAAGAATCTGGATTAGAAGCTGCACTTGTGCAGAATATTTGGGAATAGTGGGAATCAGCAGCAGCCGAATTTCTCCAGGTCACTCCTTCTCTGCATGGGGCCGTCTGAGGAAAGTTTTAAAAGCAGGGTTTTTTGGCCCGGACGCTCCTCCCTCAGTACGACTCCAGAGATCCTCTCCTCTCCCACTCACAACACTCAGGACTGTCATGTGTCACGTCTGATCCGGTGGGAAACAGAAGTCACCTCAGAGATATCGGACCAGTTGGACGCACAAAATGGGAGCGTGGACAGTTTTTCTCGTGGCCTCGCAGCTGCTGTTGAAACTGTGCGTGCATGTGGAAGCCCAGGCTTTGGGTGAGTGCTCCAAAGTGTTTTTTTTAAACGTGTCATGTAATTGCTGGATGCAAAAATCAGTTTGATGCTGACACATTTCCATTTGACATGAATGCTGACTGTGGCACAGTCCTGTTTGTATCATTGTATCATCATTTGTATGATTTCACTGCACTATAGAAAGTTGATAAACTAGATATCTGTCAACGGGATTTTTTTTTTTTGTGGCCAAAACAAAGATTTATAATTACAATGAAGTTATTTTCCAATAAAACAAAATATCATCCTGAAGTTTTGTGCTCAGGAGGTTTTTCGCTCTCTGGCTCTTTGCAATCTGAACAAAGTTCCAGCTGGGTCACACACATGGTTTCAATCAGTGATAATCTGGGCGTTATATTGAACTCGCACACGCACACATTCGATGAAGGTCACACACAAACCCAGAGCTGTGACAACATGTAGAAAAATAGGTGTTCACAGTTTATGAGCTTCTTACAAATGACTGCAGTGACTGATGGGATACCTTTCAGGCACCCATTAATCCCTGTAATCGTTTGGCAGCGGCTGCCTGACTAAAGGTCCACCAAGTCCAATAAACAAGCTCAGATTAATGGAGTTTATAATTTCCCATGGAAACGACTCATTGTCGGTGTGACTGGAGTTCAAAACAAGCCAGACCAATTTAAAGCTGCAGCAAGTAAAAATTTTTGTCGCACAAAAGAGTCGTTCTGTCTGGGTGAGGGTCATTGATCAATATTAATGTCTCCCGAATGGCTTCAGCAGGAGCTGCGATAACTGCAGCTCCAAACTCTGCTTTCTATTCAGGGAACGTAAATATCTGCCTGGGGACAAAGCAGTTTTTAAACTGCAAGTGAGAGCACAGAACCATCATTATTACTCAATTATACATCACAAGAGTTCGATCCTTTACGAAATCCTTCTTTCTACCAGCAAATAGTCTGAATTCACTGCTCGTGTTAACTACAAGTCAAAGCTGATGATGTCACGGTCGACCCTGCGTACGTGGAATCCCCATAAAACCCTCACTTTTCAAGCGTTTGTGCTAAAATTCAGCGCGTGAAACTTGTGTGACTTACGGCGATTGTACGTGATTTATGTCGTGCGATGGACGAAAACCCGGCTGACTTTATAGCTTTCAGCGAAAACGTGTTTTATGAAGCTTGAAATCAGAGGTTAATCACGGGGTGGAGCGGTGGGGGGAGGGGGCAATGAGTTCCTTTCTCAGGATCTCTGGTGTGGGACGACCCTGACCTCCAATGAGCCCCCTGTCCAGAAGACATAGTGCAGTAGTGTGTGTGTGTGTGTGTGTGTGTGTACAGTACACTTCCACGTCCTCCGACTGTACAAAATGGAAAAAATGTTGAACTCTGTCAGCAAAGTAGCAGTGAAACAACCAACTCCACCGCAAACGAATTATCAATTAATAAACAAGTAAGAAATGAATCTCCAGCCACTGTGGCGACAGATCAGTTCATCTTTTTCATGCAAGTCCTGGTTCTCTAGATTAATCTTCCTAAATGTGCCTATTGCCTGTTGTGTTGACTCACTAGATAACTGAATATTCTTCGTTTGAAACATTTAAGGGGTCATTGTCCCTCATTTTACAGACCAAACAAGTAATCGATTACAAGAGAACAACAGATTTATCAATGCGCCCTGCTCAGAAGCACCAAATAACTACACTTAACAAAAACAACCAAAAGAACTTAACCATATATCTACATGATAGAAAAAATCAATGTAGCTAATGTGAAACTGGTGGAAGGTTAAAAAAGGAATTTGACAGTTGGTAGGTGACAATGACAAACCAGAATCATCTTTTCGCCGGTAGATTAATGAGCTGAATGTTTTGGTAGTTTTGTCCTATTTAAGTGAATTTGTTCTGAGGAAATCCACCAGCGGAGAGGATCGCAGCTAAAGGAGTGAGACAAAAGAGAGGACACATCTCATGTGGGGTTCACGCTTTGCAATCTTGGCTCATAAGAGGCAATTGCTTTACGCATTTGGGAGCAATTTTGCTCCATCAGGACTGTGGGCCTCCAGTTTGCTTTTAGGGTGTTTATGTATTCATGGCGTGTGCAGATGGTGGACTTAGACATTCACCTCACATCCTCCAGCAGCTCGCCCAGCTTCTAATTCCCTCGCCCAGCTTCTAAAAAAAAAAAAAAAAAAAAGACAACGACAACCACGAGCACTATAATCAAGTGTGTGGCGTCTCTGCCTGCGAGCGCACCGGTTTGCATGAGACTAACAATGAAAGGCCTCATATCATCAGCCCACAGATTCGTGCTCTTTAGAAACAATCCAACACAATGCGTTTAATAGCCACAGTATGATTGAATGCATCTCTGAGCCAATGCGCCTGCCAAGGTTTTTTCTCACTGATTGACGCGGCGTCTCGTCGGAGCCACAAACATCATCATCATCATCATCATCATCATCTCGTCAGAGTGTGTTTACGCTGTGAGATCTAAGTGCAGCTGCAGGTTGTATATTCATATCTCACAGTGATATTACTCATTCGCTTTACCGCTTCATCCTCTCCCGCCCTTGTCGACAGTCTATGATCTGCTCACCTCACCTGATTGCCTGCCGGATCTGCTGCAGGGGGGTCTGGCTGAGCAAGGGGTCAACGAGGCTTTCATCCTCACCTCCTTCAAGTTGCAGCCCAAAACCGGAACCAGCGTGTTCGGCCTGTACAACCCTCGGGACAACAGCAAATACTTTGAGTTTACTGTGATGGGGAAGCTCAACAGAGGTATGAAAGAGGCTGAACTTTTTCAGAATTCTTCAATCATTTGATCGTACTGATGTTGACCAGAGGAGGAAAGTTCCGTTTCCATAAGTAGGTTTATTTCTCTAGTTGGCGCCATCACCTCGTCTATTGTGCGTCTGCATTGGATGAATCAAGCGTTCATCCAATCAGTGGAAAGAACTTAATGTCAGTATGTGACACTGCTTCCTGAACGCTCCAAACACAGCTCACAGCACCTGCTCCTCAGGGGTCAGTGAGAAAAGACATACACAACCAGCTCTACAAATTACATTTTCTGTCAGTAACATACTTTTTCCAGTATATTTCCAGAATATAACATGCTTAAGTACAAGTATTTCTTGATTCATAATGAAAAGTCAAATATTGTTGCTTTTTTCTAACTTCAAACACTAAATTATTAACCACTGCCATTTCTCTGAACTCAAGCTTTGTTATTTAAAAGGCTGTCCTTCCCTTGAGTCATTCTTATTCAGTCCCAGCCCTATCAAACACCACAACCAAAGTCTGTTAATTGTATGTGAGTAATTTGGCAAACCGAAGACGGCTCTGGTTCCCAGGAAATGGTTCCCGAGCATTGATTTGATATCTTTTCATCCCCCTCGGTTAGCGGTGTTACGCTACCTGCGGAGCGACAAGAGGATGAGCTCCGTAACCTTCAACAATCTGGTGCTGGCCGACAGCCAGGTGCACAAACTGTTGTTCCACCTGAGGGGGCTCCAGCAGCAGGGGCCAGGCGGGGTGGAGCTGCATCTGGACTGCAGGCTGGTGGAGACCGTCCGCGACCTCCCCGCTGCATTCCAGGGTCTGCCAGCTGGCTACGGTTTGGTGGAGCTGAAGACCATGCTAACCAAAGAGCAGGTGATCCATCACATGCAGCGTTTGCAGACAGGAATGGAAATGGTTTTGTTCCTGATAGTATATGTGCAAGTCAAGATCAGTGTTAGCAGATCTGGCGACAACTGGATGGAAAAAAGCCAAAAAAAGAGACGCTGGCTTCTTAAATGAATGAAAAAAAAGCTCAACCGGTGACCTGAACTTACAACACAGTAAATAGACAGTCAACACTGAATAACGTGAACTATTAAATTCAGAAAGGAAAAATCTACACAACACCTTTGATTTATCTCCCCCATGACGTCCCATCTATCCTTCAATGTTGTCTCTCTCTCCCTCCTTTTATTATATTTTTTCTGTACTTTGCCCACCTATTCACAGACATTGTCACTAATTCACTCTAAGACGACCAAATAAGCAACTACAGTTTAGCACAACTCCAGGAACCCACAGCCCACGACCAAACCACGGAGCTGATCAAGTCTGTTTGGAGTTAACGCCCCGTTCTGTTTATAACGTTTCTTCATCTTGTGCACCGTCACCTGGTCGACTCCAACAGGAGAGTTTAGATGAGCTCAAGCTGGTGGTTGGAGACACGTTTGAGAACGTTGCCGCACTACAAGACTGCCATTTCCAACAACGAGACTCCGTCCAAACCCTCGGTGAGGATCACCAAACATTTCCAAGGAAAACGTTCCCAGTCAGTGTTTGTCTGAGAAGACTTGGGATTAGCTCCCCCACCACAGTTAAACAGTCCTCTCTCTCAGGGGTCAACACAAAGCAGCTGTCCAATCAAATGCTGGAGTTAACGAAGGTGATAAACGAGCTAAAGGATGTTCTCATTCAGCAGGTAAATACCTCTGACAGTTCCTCTGAGGCCAGCTAATCCTCACCTCTGACCTGTGCGATGCGTGTAAACATTTTGTTTGTTTGCGTCTCTTTTCAGGTCAAAGAGACGTCCTTCCTTACAAACACCATCTCCGAGTGTCAGGCCTGTGGTAAGATCGTCACGTAAACATCGCTCACCCGTAACTACGGTTAATGAAGTGGATCTCGAGTTCGGACCAATATCTGATATCTGTGTTTACACAAGCTTAACCTGAACGCAAAGGTCAGGAGGCCAAAACAGGAGGAAATAGAAGGAATGGAATATAATCTAAGCTTTCAGAATCGGGCTTGAACGCAAGCATGGAGAGAGGTTTTATCGCAGTGGGACAGCATACGCCACTGAAAAGGGAAGTGTGCTGAGTTTACGTTTCCGTGATGACTCACAGCCGTTTGATTTTTTTCCCCACGTTTAGCCGTTGAATAGAAATGTGTGTCTCCTCAAAGGTCTGGGTGGAACTGAAGTGGTGAAGCCCAGGTGCGCTCCTGGCGTCTGTTTCCGTGACGATATGTGCATGGAGACAATGGACGGGGTTGAATGTGCACCCTGCCCCGATGGATACACAGGAGACGGGTTCAACTGTGATGACGTGGATGAGGTGAGATTGTGTTTGTGTGATGTGACGTTCATGCTTTATTAATTACAATGACACCTTAAGGGAAATCTGACACAAACCACACTGTGTTTGTTCTACACATCTCTTGTGTTATATTACGTTACATATGTCCATTTGTCGTCTTTTTCACACATTAAATTCATGATGCGTGGGGAGACAACGTGCAAAAACAAGCTGTTTCCCATGAGGCGAGTGTGACGGGTACAGTCGGTGCTGTTCCGAATTTGTTCCTGTTTTGATGTGATGTTTCTTTTTTATTATTATTATGAATATTCTTTTCCAACTACAAATTGAACCAGTTCTGTTCACACGGCAGACAGCGGGCCGCAGTGACACCCCCCAATTAACCTCACTCAGTAAAATGCTGTGTGGATTAAAAAATCCTATTTGGACTCATGTCTAGAGGGAGTTTCATTTCTCCTAGTTGAGAAGTTCTCCGTGAGGTGACACAGGACTTTAAATGTCATTTGAATACATTAGAGCCAGCATCACAAGGTCCCTGACAGATGTCACCAGACTTCTTTTGATGTCAGAAACACAATCTGGCGGTGGGATTATTGAGTCTAAAGACACTTAACCGATGCTCATAGGAACCAAAACTACATGTAAAGATTTCAAATTGAGGCTGTTGAAGCACATTCGGAGAAGAGTGTGTGTGTGTGTGTGTCTGTCATGTCATGTTTGCACTGACCCCTTTTTTTTTTGCATGAGCAAACGTGTCATCAAACCGAAATCTTTCGGGGGAGAGAGAAGCCCTTTGAGAGCCACATATATTTTGCAGATCCAACTGAGTTCATGTCCTCCTCTTTCCGTAGTGCCAGTTTAACCCCTGCTTCCCCGGAGTAAAGTGTGTGAACACGGCCCCGGGCTTCCGTTGTGAGGCCTGTCCGCTCGGCTACACCGGCCTGCCAGTGGAGGGCGTGGGCGTGCTGTTCGCCCAGACCAACAAACAGGTATCCAAATATATGTCCCAAAAGCTGTGTGCCTGCTCAGGAGATAACTGACAGTCAACTTATTTCATTCAGATCTGTGACGACGTTGACGAATGCAAAGGACCCGACAACGGCGGCTGTACGGCAAACTCACTCTGTCACAACTCGGTGGTACGTCTCCTGTCCTCCTGTCCTCTGCACATCTTTCCTTGGTTTTCTGTGTGATGGCCTTCCAACACACGTCCCCCGTTCACCCACAGGGTTCTTACCACTGCGGCAGCTGTAAGACCGGCTTCACGGGAGACCAAGTGAAGGGCTGCAAGCCAGAGATCAGCTGCGGCAACAGCTTGACCAACCCGTGTGATATGAACGCACAGTGTATTGTAGAAAGAGACGGGTCCATCTCTTGTCAGGTAGGATTCATCGCCTCTCACCGCGTGTGATGTATAACTACACTGTACACAAGCCGCCAGAGCATCTGAGCGCTTTCGTTTGTCTCGTCAGTGTGGAATTGGCTGGGCCGGTAACGGATACCTGTGCGGGAAAGATACCGACATTGATGGATATCCAGATGAGAAGCTCAGATGCAAGGATCTGAACTGCAGAAAGGTAACGCAGGCGAAAGAGAGTCGACAGCTGTGTCTCCTTGGAGATAGGCACGTATTTTTCATGATCTTATTGTCATATCTCCTCGAAGGACAACTGCGTCTTTGTTCCGAACTCGGGACAAGAGGATGCTGACAGGGACGGCCACGGAGACGCCTGTGACGACGACGCAGACGGGGATGGGATACCCAACGAACAGGTCAGGGGACAAAGGGTCGCGACAACATTATAAACCTTTTCTGTCAAAGAACGGGAGCCAGAATGGCCATTGTTGTTGCCGCCACATCAGCCATGTGTCACATCAAGTATTTTCTGCACACGATCCAAATGGAACGGTAAGCGTTGGCCCTCATCAGCACCGGCAATCGTCTATGACGACCACATCGATATCCGACACCCAATGTGTCACCAGACACTCATACGTTCAAACCCTGAAGTGCTGCTGTGTGCTGCCGATCACACGATGTGACGCTCACTATTCCCCTGTTTCCGTCGCTAAATGCCCGCTCGCGCTGAGGCATGAGATTGGCATCAATGTTCTCATTAAACGTTGGATGATTCATTTCGGCGACGTTCAAATTACTTTTCTGATGAGGTAAAGTTATGAAGCGCACACATAAACTTCATGCGTCACCGTTTTCACCACATTAACTTGCGTAGAGGAGCACTCACATGCGGTGAATGGGACCGTTCCTGTTTGTGCGTCTCAGGACAACTGCTGGTTGAAGCCCAACGTGGACCAGAAAAACAGCGATAAGGACGGCCACGGCGACGCCTGTGACAACTGTCGCATGGTGGAGAACCCCGACCAGAGGGACACTGACAGCGATGGCAAAGGCGACGCTTGCGATGACGACATGGACGGAGATGGTACGGAGGAAGGAATGACGCCACTATGACGTTCATGTTACATAACCTGCATCGCTCAGGGCACGCTGCTGTTTCCACTCTGCTGCAGTACTCATGTACTGCTCCTGTCATTTCACAGATAGCTGTGTGATCTGTGTGTTCTATAAACCATCTTGAGAACATGCTTTGATCATTCACCTGGATGATTACTACTTAAACCCCCCAGAGGATAGAAGATGTTTTCCTCTAATGCTGCTACTTGACCTTTATGCATTCATGGTGCTGATGTGGCCTCTTGGAGATTAATTTAAAATATATATATATAAATATATATATATACTGTATTTCCACCAGATTTACGGTGCAACAGTGCACTCTAGTGGTCAACTTTTGAACAACCTGTTGTCGCCATAACTAACTTAAACATGCTTAATACATTTTACATTATGTGGTATTCTGGGATTCAAGATGACAGTGTTAGCTAGTTCTCTCTGTTATCCTCCTTTTGTCTTCATACATCACACCTAGCAATGTGGTCTCACCATTTTTGAAAATATTTTATCCATCTCTTCTTGTGCAGGCTTGAAGAACTTCCTTGACAACTGCCAGCGGGTCCAGAACCGAGACCAGCTGGACCGGGACGGAGACGGCGTGGGAGACGCCTGTGACAGCTGTCCTGACATCCCCAACCCAAACCAGGTCAGTGACGGACAGAAAAAGACAGATAGGGGTCACAAATGGTTTAATAAGTGAAATCTTTTCTATTTGCTTTCAGTCTGATGTTGACAATGATCTGGTTGGAGATTCCTGTGACACGAACCAAGACAGGTTCTGATCCAGATTCTGTTGTGATCTCGTCTGCCACTTTAGCTCTCGTTCTCACAGCACTGGCGCCTGCTTGTTTACATCATCTCCTCCTCTGTAGTGATGGAGACGGTCACCAGGATACCAAGGATAACTGCCCGTTCGTGATTAATAGCTCCCAGCTGGACACCGACAAAGACGGCCAGGGCGATGAGTGCGACGATGACGATGATAATGATGGAATTCCGGACACGATCCCACCTGGACCAGACAACTGCCGGCTGGTGCCAAACCCTGACCAGACGGATGACAACAGTTAGTATCACTGCGGTGAAACGTCTGTGGTCTGTTGAACAGAGGAGCTCCCGAGGGCTCGTTACTGCATCCAGACTCTCTCAAGCTCTCCAGACTCAGGTTCTGAATGATTTGGAATGTCCAAAGACAAAAGCAAGGAGGGACTGAGATCCAAATAACCTGAAAGAGGGAAAGACACTGGTCCTGTGACTGTACACGTGGCTGCTGATGTTCATGACTTCATCCCTGAACCGATCATTAGATCCTATTTCACCCCCGCACAGATCAAGTGATGTAACCTCGAGTGGGTTAAGTGGTTGCAAAAAGTGTTTTGGGCAATTTTGTGACTCATCATGACACAACCAGAGTGAAAATGGGCTCTGAGGTCAATGCAGATCAAGAGGATGGTTGACGGGTGCAGCGGCTCTCCTGCTTCTCTCTCTGGTGCTTGCACAAGAACGTGTGAGATATTTTAAACAAATGGCTCCAGATGGGTGTGCAGGCGGTAGCGACTGGCATCCTATTATCATTTATCTCCCTCCGTCAAACGATCCACGCCATCAAACAGATTGGGACCGAGATGCAGGCCGGCTGCAGTAGAAGTCACATCCAAATCAGATTCAAAGAGAAGGCATTGTTCACCCTGCAGCCATTATCGTCTGGTCCGCGGACAGTCCAAAACGAACGGTGAAGTGGTTTTTAACGTTGTACTTCAATCTGAAATCCCCGTCTCTTGGCCCTCAGACGATGGCGTTGGTGACGTGTGCGAGTCGGACTTTGACCAGGACAAAGTGATTGACAGGATCGACAATTGCCCCGAAAACGCTGAAGTTACCCTGACCGACTTCCGGGCCTATCAGACGGTGGTGCTGGACCCGGAGGGCGACGCTCAGATTGACCCCAACTGGGTTGTTTTGAACCAGGTCAGATTAATGCGCGGCTGAGCAGCGACTTTGTAAAGTTAATACTTATTAAACACAAAGTGTCTCCACTTTCCTTTCTTACCCAGGGAATGGAAATTGTCCAGACCATGAATAGTGATCCAGGACTTGCTGTTGGTAAGAAATATCTCCTCTGCGAGTTAAAAATCACTCACTAAAGTGTTGATTTAAATTGTGTGTGTGCTCTCAGGTTACACGGCTTTCAGCGGCGTGGACTTTGAGGGGACGTTTCACGTGAACACGGTGACTGATGACGACTACGCCGGCTTCATCTTCGGCTACCAGGACTCGTCCTCGTTCTATGTGGTGATGTGGAAGCAGACGGAGCAGACGTACTGGCAGGCGACACCTTTCAGAGCGGTGGCCGAGCCCGGCATCCAGCTGAAGGTGAGGTCACCAAATCAGACTGAGACGTCTGTAAACCCTCCTCTCACGTCTCCGTTTTTACCTCGTCAGGCTGTGAAATCGAGATCCGGCCCTGGAGAACATCTGAGGAACTCCCTGTGGCACACGGGGGACACCCAAGACCAGGTGCGTCTGCTGTGGAAGGACCCAAGAAATGTTGGGTGGAAGGACAAGGTGTCCTATCGTTGGTATCTGCAGCACCGCCCACAGGTTGGATACATCAGGTACGTGGCAGCGTGGCAGCAGGAGCCATCTGATCCTCCGGATTCCTGGTGCTGGGGAGACGATAAACTACCATCTTCTCTCTAGGGCGCGATTTTATGAGGGAACTGAGCTGGTGGCGGACTCGGGTGTGACAATCGACACGACCATGCGGGGAGGACGGCTGGGGGTGTTCTGCTTCTCTCAGGAAAATATCATCTGGTCCAATCTGAAATACCGCTGCAATGGTAGGAAATGTTAGGATCAGTCACTCATTCC
The DNA here is from genome assembly GCA_901007665.1 of Aeoliscus strigatus. Taxonomy (NCBI): domain Eukaryota; kingdom Metazoa; phylum Chordata; class Actinopteri; order Syngnathiformes; family Centriscidae; genus Aeoliscus; species Aeoliscus strigatus. The sequence goes on from CAAKHB010002516.1 coordinate 28,772, forward strand.
TTATCTTGCGCTGGCTCCTGCTAGGAATCCCTTCTGGTCGTCAACGGGGGCGAACGGGGGTTACACCCTGGATGAGTCGCCACTTAATCGCAGGGATAACATGTAAAGACGATGACCAATTAAAACCAGCATGCTTTTGGAGGTGGGAGGACGCCGGAGTACCTGGAGAGAACCCACACAGACATGGGTAGTCCATGCAAACATCACACAGACAGACACCCAGGTGCCAACCACTGCACCACCGTGTCGCCCGTTGGTGTGGTTGGAGTGTGGCTGCTGCAATTCAGCCACAGGTCCACATGTAATATGTGTTTTATTGACACGTGAACTCTTGTTGCGTTTACAAGACTACTACACAGTAGATACATGGCTCTGTGTGGGTGGATCCCTGCTGGTCAGTCCAGCATGTTATCCTGCTGACATGAGTGTATTTGTGGTAAATAAAACACAAACGTATGGATGAAGCATCGTGGAGATGCTCATGATGCCTCACATCTCTCCTCTGCAGACACCATCCCTGAGGACTTCCAGGAGTTCAGCACTCAGCACGGCGTCGACTCGCTCTAAAGCCAAAGATACGATCGCCAAAGAACGCGTCCGTGTGCAGGCGGAGTGTGTGTATGCATGTGTGTGTGTGTGTGTGTGAGTGTGCAGTGTAAATGTGTGCGTTGTCGTGTACAGTTCCTGTGCGAATAGGACCACAATCTTTGTACTGTATGTGAATAATGTCACGTCCTCCTCTTTCATCATCTCTTCAATAAAGACGCTCGCTCGAAGCAGAATGAATTTGAACACAAAGTGGTATCGGATGACAAAAGCAGAAGAAATAATTCAAACCTTCCCTGAAATCTGTCGCGTCCACAATAATAAAACTTGGCATCTAATCTTTTGATTGTCATCCTAATGCCGACAACATATCCTTCTCTGTCTTATCTTTGTGGGGACGATAAACAAAAGCGTGTTTTGAGTATTTCCCGTTGTGCTCTAAGTTAAATGTTTTCTCTTTTCATTATCGCAGCCGCGAGATCCAGATCATTTCATTTGTACGTCCTGGCGATCAAAATAAAGGGCTTTAGAATTCACTCATGTTGAACTGAATTGCAATAATTTGTTTTTCCACTGCAGAGCCACACGTACTGTTGGTGCTCAAACCCCCCCCCACACACACACACACACACACACATGCACACACATGCAAACACGCACACACGCACAGTCACATTGTGAGATTATCCTGAAACAAAGGGCCTAACCCTGGAGCAGGAAATACTTTCCCACAAAGAACACTGTTGCTCAGAGAGACGTTGGTCTTCGCTCCAGCCGTCAGACATTTGTCAGCTTCAATTAACAACAATCGAAATATCTTTTCCTACCCAGAGGTGAGGTGGAGGATGGAAGGAAGGGCTCACGGTGCTGTGGTGGTCTTCGTGCTCATGTTGCTCGTTGTCTCCAGCGATGGAAAACAGCAGCAGGTCGTCAGATGACAAAGCTCCATCTTGTTCCGTTCCACACAGAGGCGTCGGGCTTCTCAGCGGCGACATGCATGTCTGTGGAGAATGGATGAAAAGTAAGTTCTCACTTGTTTCATGTCTTCACTTTGACCTTTGAACCGGGGGGTGGAAATGATCCGTGGCAGGACGGCCTGCGTCCATCCAGCTGCTGGACTGGGTCCTCCGAGGGGTGGCCCAGGTGATGATGGCCAACAACCCCCTCTGTGGACTGCTCATCACGGGGAGCCTCTTCCTGCACAACCCCTGGTGGGCTGTGAACGGGCTGATGGGGACCTTTGTCTCCACCGTGTCGGCCATCATGCTGGGACAGAACAGGTCGGCAGGCATCGTTTTTGGAACACACCACGCTTTCTGCTGACTTGTTTTTCACCAGTTGTTTATCACGTTATTGCGTTTCGGTCACGTCTGCCTCGTTCACCTCAGGGACCACATATCAGCCGGTTTATACGGCTACAACGGGACCTTGGTCGGCGTACTGATGGCGGTTTTCTCTGCTAGAGGAAGCTGGTACTGGTGGCTTTTACTGCCAAATATGTTCCTTTCCATGTTGTGGTACGTGTTCTCCTGTAATATCACACCACTTTGCACTTCAAACACACAAATAGCAAAGGTTCTCTCTTTCTGATCAACTCATCAGTTGTCTTCAGCTTGGAACAGCAAGAAATGGTACCTTTTCTTCTTCTACGACTGCTGATACAAGTTTTTACTTGAATTCCACATTGACGGTCCTCAACCATTCAAATTCACTCAGGGTAACTTACTTGTATCATCAGTTCTCCCCCTCTGTTCGCAGCCCAGTGGTGTCCAGTGCTTTGTCCTCAGTTGCCAGGAAATGGGATCTTCCAGTATTCACCCTTCCCTTCAACATTCTGGTGTGTCTGCACGTTGCAGCCACAGGAGCCGAGCACCCTGTGTTTCCAACGGTGCGGTGCTGCATTCCGACACAGAAGTGCGCAAAGATTTAGATGAAATCTAATGAATTAAAGATGAACGCACTGTTTTTCTACTTCAGGTAACTTTCCATTCAACTCCGCACATGCTGAACGACTCAAACAAAAGTCTCAGCATCCCTCAGGTATGGGGGGAACACTATCTGACCACAAGTCGCCTCTGATTCTATTATCAATACGCAGAATCATGTTTTTTGTCATCGGCTCAGCTCCTCTTGTCCGTGCCGATTGGTGTTGGCCAGGTTTACGGCTGTGACAGTCCGTGGACGGGAGGTCTCATTCTTCTGGCCCTGCTCCTCGCCTCCCCAGCTATCTGTTTCCACGCCATCCTGGGCTCCACTGTTGGCATGGTGTCTGGTAAAGTCTCTCATTTGCATAAAAAAAAACATAATATCCGCTGAGGCTGCAGCAGGAGCTTTGGCTGTTGAAAGGCCACCGTGGCATCATGCTAAATGAGCCTCGGCATGCCCCCCCCGCGGTCATGCTCTGTAGTCTGTGCAGACAAAGTTAGACGTTCATGCGGCTGTTGTGTCCGTTGCGCGGTGGTGCAGGACTGGCTCTGGCAGCTCCTCGTCAGGACATTTACTCCGGGTTGTGGGGATGCAACAGTGCTCTGTCCTGCATCGCCATCGGAGGCGTCTTCTATGTTATAACGTGGCAAACACATTTACTGTCTCTTCTGTGCGGTAAGACGACAAGCAGCACAACCGCAATGTTCAAATGTTGGGTTTTTTTCCTCACTGAATTGTGTTTCTCGCAGCATTCTTCTGTGCATACATGACTTCAGCGACGTCAAACGTGATGTCTGCTGTAAGTGATGCCTCCTAAATGACCGGACAGCTCTCAGTAATGAAGTGTCATGATTTCCTGTCGTGTGACGTCCCTCACTTTCAGTTAGCGTTACCCGGCTGCACCTGGCCTTTCTGCCTGTCCACCCTCATCTTCCTCCTCATTTCCTCTGAGAGCCCATCCATCTGCAGGCTGCCCCTGTCTGTGGTCTCCCATCCCGAGGAGAACCTGCGCTACCGGAGGAAACGACCGGAGGCCTCAGAGGAAGCTCCACACGGTCGGCCGAGCAGCAGCCGAGAAGAGGAGCTGCCGAAGGACGGTGGGGGGCCACATGTCTGCGTGGCGATGGAAAACGTTTGCAGGGATTCAACTCTTGTGTCCTGACTTGACCTGACTGTGCTCTATTTCCTCTCTATCTGATCGGTGATGTACTTCACCGCCTGCAGTCCACAGCAGAGGGCAGTGTTTTCCAAGAAGAGACTCTGTCCCTGACGCAAGTCTCACCGGCCAGGATATTTTATTAAATTTATCCCTTTGCAAGCAAAAACAAGGTTTGTGCATTTGTGCTGCACTTGCGAAGCAAATACTAATGTGGCAAACCTCTTTCCACCCTGGATTTTAGTGTTGGCTGAGGGATTGAAGATGCAGTGTGCTCGTCTACAGAGCAGACAACAAAAACATCCTCTTCTCTGCCAGCCTCAGTCCATCCCTGCCTGCCTCTCTATTCTTATACCTTCCATGGGTTCATTTGCTTATCTCGACTCCCTCCGTATCTCTTTTCTCTCATTATCGGTCGTCTTTATTAAAGTACAACCTCATTCCGAAGGATTTTAATATGTGAAGCGGTGCTGCTGGCATGTTTGATGATTATATCATCGCTGACAGGAGCTCTGTCTGGGTCCTCGTCTGCATTCATATTTACTTCTATCAGTCTGGAAGCGTGTCTGTATTAGCACCATCTGTCTGATGTCTGGTGTCCCCGAGGCACATGGATTTACTCACAGAAGACACTGTCACACTCCCAGACATGTGTGGGAGCTGCAGTACATTTGGGGGAGAAGGTGTGAGACGAAAATCCTCCCATGCTTGTCTGGTGGGGAAGAAATATGGCTCTTGAATGTCTAATGAACATTTTCTTCTGTTTAACATTCAGACACTGTCCCGATCCCTGCCAGAGATGTTTTCTGTTCTGCACTGATGTCTCGTTCCAGTTTGGACTGTTGAGTCTCGATACATTCTGTGCAGACTTTATGGATCTGTCTGAAAGTCGGTGTCCTCTGAGGGTGTTTTTATTTTATTCCCCAGTCTTTAAGGCTTCAAATGATCCTTTCCACAACTCTAAATCAAAATCCAGGAGCACAAGTGCCTGTTTCCTGACACCTTTCCTTTAAGGAGTCAGACCGGGGTTTACCTTCAGCATTGCACTGGTCCCTGTGGTTACCGTGGTTACCAACCACCCCCAACACCACATCAGAATGCGAGGCAGCATCTGTCGCCCTCTCTAAAGGTGCCATGTTATGACTCAAACGTACTGTATCTCCTGTTATGAAGACACACTCATTTTACCTGCTTCACACCCTGGAACGCTATTTGTGTACTTCCTGTTTGCCCGTTTCATTCTGAGCTCACCTGTTTCCTCTATGTAGGTCTGTAGATAATAATGGCAGCTTTCTTTGGCCTTTTGTCCAGCGTTGATTCAACCAGTGACCTATGAAGGTCAGGATGAATGCTGGCAGTGGGATGGTGCGAGATGAGTTCGGTGTCACCTCCTCTCTGAGTGTGATTCAATCCCAGGGCACCTCCTGCCCTTGTGAAACAACAACAAGAGTGAGAATGGGGTTGAGTCTGTGCTTGATAAAAACATCACGACACAATCAGGAAAAAGCCTCGGAGACAAAGGCATCACTCCCGAGTGCAGTTTGACAATATTTGTGAAGCTGTTCAGGATTAACGGCATAAATAAAAAAAAGGTTGTTGTATGAGGCCATAGTAGGTTTGTTTGTTCTATCCTGTTCACTTCAAACATTAACTGTACCTGACAGGCATCACTAAACGAACACAAGTCCCAGATGATACCAGCTAATAAATCAAAACGGTGCAAAGGTCTACCAGCAGTCTGAGGGACCTTATCATCCCTGACGTCCTGGTTTACAATGGGGTGGAAACTTCCCAGAACATTTCCATGGGAAATTGGAAATATTCAATGAATGGTCAATAGAATGGTGCTAGCTAGAACTTACGATTAACATCTAACCTATCAGGAAGATGGAAACATGTTCATGTGATATTTGCTGGTGAGACATTAAACATAAACATTGATTCACATATAAAGTACATTTACACCATTAATGTCACCTAAACTTCCATGACGTTATGTTTCTTATGTCAGGGGTGATGGTCCTTGGAGCCGCTGTCCTGCAGGTCTGAGATGGCCCCTGCTCCAACACACCTGGTTCCAATCAGCAGCTTGTCAGCAGGCCTCTGCTGAGCGTCACTGATGGGTCATTTCAGTCAGGTGTGTCGGAGGAGGGTGACACGGAAAACATGACAGAAATCTAGAAATCTCCTGAGCATCAGTTGGAGGACGGCACAGTGCAGTGGGAGGGGGGGGGCCCAGTACACCTGCAGTAACACACAATGTACAAGTGATTGAGGATGAGTCTAGATATTCACAAGTGTTTTTTAGACAATATTATGCTAAAAAAAAAACAAAAAAACATTGTAATTTAAAATCCCTGTTTGGGCAAGTTTGTAAATTTCCGGTTTGTTCCAATTTGTTACAACAGATTGATTCTAATTCCCATCAAAAGTTTCCAAGATGTGACTGCAGGTTGCTGTGACCTGTCAGAATCTGTGAGTGCAGTGTGTACTAACCCATTATTATCTGCATGTACATCACCCATCGTCTGGCTGCTTCTCAATAAGAGGCGTCAGAACAGAATGCCGCGTTCAACAACATGATTTTCCCCGAGACTGACAGGCGTCTTTGTGTGTGTTTCTGTGAGAAGGAGATAGTGTGAAACACACAGTCAGACTGTTCCCGTGGGCTGGAAATCTGAACGCTGTGATGGAGGCTGAACTGATTCACTCTACACTCAGTCTGTGAATAGCGTGCAGGAGCTGCTACCTAGTGCGTGACGCGCCGGGCTCAACATGTTCCAACCATATATGCCTGTCGTTTCCTGTGAGACGAACAGAGAATCCCCACGGAACTCCAAACCTTATTGGATGTGTGAAGCATGACAGCGGAGGAAGCATGGCCATGTATGTACACGCTCCCTGTGGCACTGATTTCCACATCCATGGGTCTGTTCAACTACTGTTCTCCAGTAGGAGAAGCTCAAAATCTCTCATTTTCACCCAGAGAGTGGCATTCACATCATGAGGACTGGTTCTACAGTTGATGGAACATCTTGACAGCCAGCTACCAAACACCACACACATTTTAACATATTCAGTTACATAACCTGCAGCCGCCTGCTCCTTCCACCGCTGAGGGCTGTTATTGTCAGTCGTGTCTCATTTGCACAAGCGCTAAGCGAGGTATTCAGAGTGGTTGTGTACATTTAACACGAAACAATGAATGGTTATGGAGTTGAAGGTGATTTCAGGACACACTCTCTCTCTCACACACACATACATACACACACGTGTATGGAGAATAAACAAACCTATTAATGTGACCTGGTTATGTCACATATCACCAGCGAACCTTCTGCATTTCACTTTCTTTTCTCATTTTAATTGAAATGTGAAGGGACGTCATTTCCAGTTTGTCCCTTTCTGTAATTACCTGTCATGTAGCAGTAATAGTATCAGTAGTCGTTGTATCTTAGATGGTAAATATTCTATCATTATATAACCTACCCATCCATAGATACCAATCCTCCTGACAGAGGCAGATGGCCACCCACCCTGGGTCTGGATGTGTGTCAAGGTTGTTTTTTTTCCTCTTGCCTCTGTTGCCAAGTGCCCCATTTGTTGGAAGTTTGTGAATGTGCACGCTATATCTGCTCCGTAGAACTGCTGTCCACTTACATCAGTGTCAAATATTTTATGGTTTCATTACGGCTGAAAGGTTCTGTACCAGGAAAGAATTGGCAGCTGGATAGAAACCTGTTGGAGTCAATAAATATGTAATAGAATAAATTGGAACAATACAATAGACTAGAATGGACTATAAAAGAATGGGATGGAATAAAATAAAGTAGAATCGTTTTGAATAAAATAGAATTAGATTTATTAGAATTAGAACAGATTTGAATAGAATCATGTGGAAAAGAATAACAGGCTTGAATAGAATAGAACAGAATACTCTTTATACTAGTAATACTACTACACAGTAACAGTATATGTACATCATGTGTACATGTGTATGAATCTATTACTGCAGTCACACCAACTTCATCCCGCAGACATCTGATGTCTGGTCAGTGAGCAGGTGACTGTCTGGATCTTCTCTGTCTGGGGGAAAGAGAAAAAAAAAAAAGCTTTGTCGTGACTGTCTGCTCGGCTCCATCGCGCAGAACTCCGGAAGTGTGTCTGTGGATGGAGAAAGAGGCTGCAACATCCGCGTGACCATCTCCGGAGAGCCAATGGGATCGGGCCGCGCGAGCTCAGGACACCGGCATCCCCTGGCGCGCGTGAGCAAAGGGGGCGGGGCCGGGGAAAGCTCGCTCACGCTGCGTAGGCGGGGCCGAGCGTTATAGTAGGGAGCCGGCGCAGCAGCTCTCCAGCACTAGTGATGGGAATTCCGGCTCTTTTTAGAGAATCGGCTCTTTTGGCTCGGCTCACTAAAAAGAGCCGGCTCTTTCGGCTCCCAAACGGCTCTTCAGAGTTTTTTGTTGCTTTAAACGATATTACCAATAATAACGTAACATTATGCACAAAATTAATGAATAATTAATAATGTATTAAAATGTAAATGTATTATACGACTATATTATAATAGCCTTTATTTTTTCACTCTACTGAATGATGCCGTTGACACTGCAGCAGCAGCAGGAGCAGCAGCAACAGATGACACACTGGCACCTTCATTAATACCAGGTTCAACTGGTCGCTTCTCCAGTGGA
>CAAKHB010002516.1:71467-92831 GCA_901007665.1 Aeoliscus strigatus
TTGCTCTCTGTGGTGCTGTGGATCTTGGTTACATTCCATTCAATGCAACCCCCCCCCCATGCTGTGATGTAGTGGACAAACTGCAATGAAGTGAACTGTTCTTTGGTTTGTGAGTTCTTTTCGTTTTGCACTCGCTGTTTGAAGATGGGAACCCTCTCACTGGCAACAAAATGTAGTTTCTAGATGATTTGATAATAATCCAGAGAACTCTTATTTCTTAAAGCTGTGCTTCTCACAATGCACTATGCGTCTTAATGATGATCACACATGAAGCGTGTTCCTTGAGCTCTTTGCATCCATCACCGTGGTGGATGTTCATCTTCAGTTCTGTTTCCAGACGAGTTGGTAGATTAACAAGTGCCTCGCTTTAGAGTTGGGAGATATTTCCATATGACGGAAACCATTTAAAACAATCAGTACATGAAGCCGCCATGCCTTATTGGTTGCACAATTAATTAAAAAGACTGAAGGAATTTCACAGGTGTAGAAAAAGCCATCACTCCTCCAAAAAAAGGCAAAATTGTTTATAGAACTGAAGCTGAATTTAGTGGAAATGATTCCAACAACAAAGAGGCAGGTTTCACTTCGGGCTTTACTGTATTTATTGTTGTTTTCGTTTGGTGTTATCCTCTATCTCTCCATCTCGTGTTTTTTAAAAATTTATTTTCATTTGATTGTACCGTCCAGCTGCCGTCTCTATCCGTCTGTCCTCTAGTTTCCTTTCACAGGCAAAGGAAGGCAAAGACTATAAAGCACAACCTTTTTCTAAACTGCATGTTTTTCTCAGGTTCCAACAGAGTCTCAATGGTTTCATAGTTTACGGTGAAAATATATACAAAGACTATAACAGGAAAAAAAAAAAATAACAGATTTTGTTGCTGCTTGAATCCGAAAAACAAACGTGGAGATAAAATATCCCAAAAAGTGCCAGTGAAAGGGCTGCCGCCATCCTTGTGTGAAAATCTGCTGTTTTAGCTGTGACTGCGCAATGTTTTTTCAATATAGGATATTTTATCTGAAAATAGAACTATTTATCATTAATATTAAAGCAATAGCACATTAATGGTGATGAGTGTGTTGATGAAGATATGGATGAGAATATTGTGGATAAATGTTAGATTCACATGTGGTGGAATTTTGTACTTTATTTATTATTACTAATAAGAATAATGATTTCAAAAGTTGCATTGCTAAACCCAAACTCTTCTTTTGTTTGTTTTTTATTTGAATTCATGGCTTGTATATTATCCTTTTGTATGTGCTCTTTTTGTAATAAATTGGATAAAATGTAAAAGTGAAATGTTTTCTGTCTCAAGGGTTCTCAAACAATGGAGAAGTATGAATAAGACATAACGTGGTAACAAGACTCTGCACACATTTTAAATACAAACATTAAAAGTACCGCACTACTCACATCTTTATTGTCAGCATCATTATGGAAAATTGATGCTGCCCCCTACAGGTTTGGAACATTTGGTGTTCTGTGCATGAAACAGAGGGCGACAAGTTAAATTCAGTCGTTTGGTTGAGTTTAATCTGCTTATAAATTGTCCATTGTGACAAAGCAGCCTCGTGCAAAAGACTGACATGAATTTAAAAAGAATGGCACTTTCAATGTCCTGTCCAAAGTGGATAATGTCACATTGTTTCATTGCGAGCTCAGGTGGCAATAACGATGGTACTTTTCTATAAAATCTATGAATGTAAAACTGCCACAGTCCCTGAGATTTAGATGGAGATTTGAGTACTGTGAATTTAGTCGAGTGGTCTTCGTCCCCGGTTCCCTCGTCTCTGCATGTTTTCGATGTCACCCGCTCCTACACACCTGGTTGACATGGACAATCAGTGTGAGGCTCTGATAACGAGCTGCTGATCTGGATCAGGTGTGTAACAGCAGGGCCACGTCTAGAACATGCAGGGCGAAAGAGGCCTTCAGAATACTTTTAGTATTTGGGGTAGAGGACTCTGACGATCTGCCCATCGGCCCTCTTCGTGTCCAGCCACTTCCCACACAGGAAAATGGTGGTGACGCCATTGGTTGTGTTGGTGACCTCCACGCGATCCAGCAGCCAGCCGGGGTTCAGACCCGAGTTGTCATGCTCCACCCGAACCTTCTGCAGCTCGCCCATGTCCAGCATTTCCAGCAAGAAACGGTCCATCTGCTCGCGTTCGAAAAGATTACGAAACTTCTGCCGCAGTTGCCGGCGGCCTGAATCCCCATTGGAGCCATAGATGGAGATGAAAACATTGGCATCTGTGCCTGCTCCCTTCTCGTCGCCTGTGATGACAATGATCTCGTACTTGACGGGCACCAGGCTTCTAGCTTTACTGGCGAAGCTCTCAATGGTCTTGGTGCACTCAAAGGTCATGAAATCGTCTCTCTTTGGAGAAAGAGGGACGAGGGCGTTGCAACTGAAGATGTACCTAAAGGTGAGAAAGAAACAAATGGTCTTCGTGTGGTAAGAGAATGAATGGCCGACGTCTGGGTGGAACCGATGGCTCACTTGTTTCCCAGCTCCTTTTCAGTGACAATGACCTCGACCACATGCCAATGAGCCTCCCCCTTCACTTTCTTCCCATCCTTGGGTGAGTGTCCCAGGCAGATACCAGCGATGTCGCCCAGGTTCTTGGAGGAAAAGTCAAACCTGTCGACACTTCCCCTTCAGGAGAGACAAGCATTGTGAGCTCACCCAAGATTCCGTTGACGGTGTAACCTCTGCACATGGAAACAAGTCAGCAACTCGGTTAGGTTAGTAAGTCAGCGGTACCCCACCCGCTGCATGTTTTAGATGTCACCTGCTCCCAGGGGGGGCTGTGAAGGGGAGAAAAGTGATGATGATTCTGAGGGCCCATGACACCGAAAAATAGTTTGTTCCTTCATTCTCTTCCACTTGCTCTCCACAGCTCCTCCTTGCTCCGATCCGTCCCTGATGTGAGACGCAACTTCTTCGCAGGGCGAACATTTCAAGGCCGACAGGTATTCATGTTCACTTACAGGCAGTTTTAGAGACACCAATTAAGCTGGCATGTTTTTGGAGGTGGGAGGAAGCTGGAGTTCCTGGAGAGAACCTACGCAACATACAGGTGGGATGTCTCAATAGGAGACGGCAGCATTGGTCTGGGCTCCTGCACTTTGCCGGTGGGATCGTCATTCAAGGGAGAGAAAGCACATTTTCCTTGCAGTTCATAAAGTTGATCGTGTTGTACCTACCGCGAGAACCTCTTCCTCTTTGAGGAGTTCTCCATTACAAATTCCTTTGATCGGCCCTTCCTGCCCTCGAGTACAACCCAGGCGTTCTCTTTGGTTTCAGCTTCTTCTGTGTCTCCAGTTGAGATCGTAATTTCATATTCTTCAGAAGAGCGGACAAAAAGGAGAATAATTGTCTCTTTGATCAAACAAACCTGCACTTCCACACAGAATGTAGATCATCCAAAAGGTGACACAAGTGTGTGTGTGTGTGTGTGTGTGTGTGTGTGTGTTCTTACTGGTCTTTTCGTCGAGGTCCAAGTATTCATTGTTGGCGCAAGCCAGTTCCCTCATAATCTGTCCGTCATCTTCGTTTTTGGCGAGCCAGCGGTCACAGGGGAAGCGAAACGTTTTGTCCATGATCTCATCCTTCACATCAATGTACTCCAGGTGCCATCCTGAAGCAAGACCTGGGTGTCATGGTATAAGGAATGGAGTGGAGTAAGAAAAAAAGACACTGAGTGAAACCTAAGAAACAAGAGTGATGGGAGAAGCGTTTTACAAAACCAGATGTTTGACGGCGCTTTCCATTATTCTGTCTGCTGCCCATTAAAATGCTGACTCAGCGCTCTTCAGATTTAATGAGTTCACCACAGAGCGTGTCTGCCCACCTCAGTGACTCACCTGTGTTGTCGTGCCAGACTCGTACTTTGGAGAGGTCTCCCAGGCTGAGGATGTCGGAAAAGCGAAAGGTGTCCAGCTGCTTGCGCTCAAACTTGTTGGACTTGTGACTCTCCTTCAACGCCAGCGTCCCCGTGTCTCCATTCTCACCGAAAATGATGATCCACACGTTGGCGTCGGTGCCCGCTCCTGAGGGTTATGTCCGACAGAATTACATCATAACAATGATTCAAACTCAGGTCAGATTTTATTTTCATAGCAATTCACAACATCTTATCTCATTACAATGACCTTACTGTAAATCTGTTCGAACAGATTCAAGGAAAACGTGAAATATTTTAAGCGCGAGCAGCTCTAAACACACAAATATTTGTTATATCCATTGTGAAACTGTTAAACATGTCAACTTAGGTGAAAATGAATAATTCATGAGTCTGCGACGTACTAATCAGGCGTATGGGAAGAATAAAACATGGAGCGATGCGAGCGAATGACTTCTGTGCACATCAATACTTAACTGCAGCGGTTTGATGAACCACCATTCAACCAGCAGGATACTTCCATGGTTGTAATAAATAAGTAGGTTTAATTTGAAAAAAAAAATCCAAGTTGCATTAGAAATGTTTGCCCTTACCAAACAAACCAGAGGCTATTTTCTTTCTGCGTCCCTCCCTGTCATAAAGCTCCAAAGGTGCCGTTCACCTCTGCATTGGTGGTTTACTGTGTGCGTATGCGGGAGCGTGTCAGCCTCATTATTCCTTCCAGAGCTTCAGCGCTGGAGCAGGACGACATCTTAGCTTCAAGTAACTGCCGAGGGCAGCGAGCGCACGCTTTGAAGTCAGCTCAGACTTCTCACCACGCTATCGTATTGATAGGCACCACTGAGCTCTTGAAAACACTGCATGGTGAAAAAGGAGGCGGCAGAGCTGTTTGGGTGGGGGTGGTGTGGGGGTGTTGAGCGGGAATTCTTTCATTACTGTGTTGCAGTAAAATCATGAATAATTCCACTTTTGATTCTACTGTTGTACACAAATCTATTTACACGTTGGTCAGCACAAATCAGTGATCATGTGATCAGACATTTTAGAGCCAGCAGGTCGTCCTGAGGTGAGAAACATCTGAGTGGGGGTGTCAGCGCTGGTCCCACAGCAGAATCACTGGATTAAAACTCTAATCTGACCTTCAACAGATTCATTCCCCAGTTGAAGCTGGAGACAGAGGAGGAGATCTCCTCAACATCCCCAGGATGACCTGACTCTGAACCAGAGGAGAACGAACGGAGGGATAGTGTCGGCCGGCCTTTGCTGCACCCTCTGCTCTGAAACTGCACCCTCTGCTGCCACATGTTGTAATTACAAGATGGAAACTGTTTCTGGGTGTGGGTACCGTCGGTTACAGACTTGTTTCTGTTTATGGTTTTCACAGGCAAATGTGAAAACGGACTTTGTGGTTAAAAAAAAAAAAAGCTTACCAGCAACATCACTGGTCTTGACCTGGATGACGTAAGTGGTGAGCTCCACCATCATCTCCTCGTCCACCACGGCAGCCATCTCACAGATCATGGTTCTTGAGGGGCCGCGTGTCCTGGAGAGCCACCCCTCATAGGTGAACACGGACACCTCCTCCATCGTCAGGTCACGCATGATCACCTGGAAACACAAGGTAAGTTGTTTTGAATTACCTCAGACATTCACCCGTTAGCTACAGTATCACAAAAAAAAGCTTTTCTAGAAAATACATCTGATTTCAGATGATAATACAATTTCTTAATCACTTTTCATACATGTCGCTCAAAAAACTTAAAAATCCTTAAAAGAGAATGTTGATAAAGACGAACAGTTGTAAGCAAGTTGTGCCAGACAAACTCATCTCTGTGTGTTGTGTCGGACATGAATGTAATTCTTCTGATTCTTCCGAGGTTTTTGATCAATAAGCGCGTGAGAAATGTCACTTGTAGACAAACACTCTCCACCCTGCATTTTTATTTGGACCGATTACAAAGCTGGCAGTCGGCCTGGTGCGCTGCCGTCTCTGCTTCTATACACACACACACACACAAAATAAAGGCAGCACATCTGTTTGTGATGCTGAACACACAAGGCTCTGTGCAGGGTCATGTCAAGGAGATGTTTGCAGTCTCGGAGTCCCAGGCACGGACGGACAGGGCTTGGTATTGTTCCTGACTACTCTGGCACTCTGCAGGCATGGTCCCTTTAGCTGGGAGGACATTTGCAAAGAAAGTGTGTTCTGTTTCATCAAATCAGTTGACCTGAAACATCACACTGAATTTAGAGGTGAGCAGTGATGGTGTCCTCGCAGGGGGAGAGGGAAATAACACCGCAATTCACCATTTTGTGCAAACAATGCACACTAATGTGTAATGAATGAATAGTGAATACGAGCACATATCCGACGTGCAAACGTAAAATTACTGTTTTGTTTGGAGCACATACTGATCTGTTCATCTCTGCCCAGGAAATGTGCAGCGATTGTGTGCGTGTGAGTGTGGGCGCGGGGGGGGGGGGGGGGGGGTGTTCTGGTCAATACCCTCACTCCAGGAATCCTGCGCTCAGCTTTGTGGCATGTTTGTCGGTGTCTGTAACACATATAACAGATTGAACGACTCCGTGACCGAAAGCAGCATGGGGCAGAAAAACAAACCTGTGCCTCGTTTCCTACGATTGATTTTGGAGGATTCAAGCGATTTTCATCCACCTGGTGTCATGTGGTCTGGACGCTGACACGTCCTTGACAGTGCTGAGCTTCAGACTTTTCCTATAACCTCCTGAGCTGTGTGAGGTTGGCGAGCTGACCTGATCGAGAAACCAATCTGGTCGGCTCCCAGAGCCATCGACACGCAGCCTCATCTTCCTCAGTGGGGCGATGTCGTCCACCTCCATGTTGAAGGTATCCTCCTGACCGCGCTCAAACCTGGGAGCACAGACAACGGAACCTGTGGCATCACAAAAATCTTGTTGCCCTCCAAACGCTGGAAGCTTCTTACCGGTCTTCATTCTTCTGCAGCAGCATCTCCTCTGTGCTGCCGTTTGCCCCGAACACCGACATAAAGATCTGAGTGTCCGTTCCGGCGTCCTGCACGTCTCCTGTGACCACTGTCACCTCGTAAATAACCTGATCGGCAAAACAGACATCCGAGTTTGACACCTCTTAAACGCAAAGGTAGAATATGCAAATAACATTAACATTTTACATTTTAACGCTAAATCGAATATGGAAATGTAAAATAATAGATGGGCGACACAGTGGATCAGTGGTTAGCACTGTAGAAGGTGGTTCAATTGCTGGCCCAGCTGGGATCGCCTCCAGCACGACCACGACCCGTAACCAGAGCAAGTGGGAGATGATGAACGAATGCAAAACAATCGCTGCAATTAACTCGAGAAACAGCCCGCTCTGCTGCCACATGATGTAATTACAGGATGGAGGCGCATATGAATGGAAAAGAAATATGATAACACAAGACCGGGACAAAAAAGGAAGCAGCACCTGTTTGAACGTGGCAAACGGACATAAATATTCTCCAAAACATGTGATTTTCCAGACTTCGATATATCAGTGTTTGTAGATATTCCTGTAATTATATGGATAGATGTTTGGTGAAAATGGTCGAGTTTTGCATTCACATAGACACTTTTTTTCCTGAATGCAAATTGTGTGATCACTACTTTGTAGCAGTAATTTGATCCAGCTGTGATGAGCCACGCGCTTGCACCCATTAGTTGACATTTACATACCTTCTGGGAGATGCAAATCACCTCTGCATCCAGGACATTGAATACTCTCGCTGTCAAGCCATCTCCGCGGTCTTTGGCCAGCCAGCACATGCAAGCAAAGATATATTTGACCCCTTTTGTTGGCACAGCAACAGAGAGCTCATCAACCAGCCAGCAGCTCTCAGGAGTGGCCCCGTCATGGCCGAGCTGCGGGGAGGGAGCGAGGGAAACGATCACTTCAAGCGACACGGGTGTGTTTTTCTGTGCTTTTGCGCGGATGCGTGTCTTCCCTCACCTCGACCTTTTGGATCTCGCCAACGTCAAACCCGTGGGGCTCAAAGCTCTCCAGAGAGCCGGCCTCGTAGCCCTTCCTCCCATCAGGCAGGTCCAGCCACAACCTTTCAGTCTGGGTGTGATTGGCTCCGCTGATGATCACATACGCCCTGCTGGTGGTGCCGGCGTCTCGCTCCAGCCCGGTGCAGATGGTGATGTGGTATGGAATGACTGCAGCGGGGAGGCAGAGCTCACGTTCATGACAATCAGCCGCGAAGCAGAAGGTTCATCACCTGCTCCAGGGAGGAGGAGGGTTTTACAGGCGTTTAACTGTTTGTCCGTTGGCAAAAGAACTGAAAGTGATGAGCGGATTTTAATGAAAAGTTCAGGAAATGCTGCTAATGGACCAGCCGATTAATTGTTGGTAGTGTTAGTGTTAGTTATTTTTAATAACTGTTTGATTATTGGTGACAAAGTCCTGTTTGGATGATCAATGAATTTATTAGAGGAGATCAAATGATAATTTTGGTTGGAAATCAGAACATGGGTTGAAATGAGCTGCTCGGTGGAGGTCTGAGCTCTGAGTGCCTTTCTAGTTAGACATGCAGTGAAGGTTTCTTACTCGGGAGCTCTGTCTCCTCCTCTTGCTTCTTCTTGCTCTTCTTGTTCATGTTACTGTCGACACTCTTCAGGGCAGAGCTCTTTTTACTGGTCAGACTGTCTCTCACGCCTTCGTAACCCTGAAACAACGGAAACAACGGTCCACCTATGCACTTTCTGTTGAATTTGTTGAAAATAATCTTGAACAGGACCGATTGTGTTTTAAGTACTTCAGGGTACCTTGACATAGAAGACTCTCTCAATGCGTCTGTCCTCCCTCTTCCTGGAGAGCCATCGCTCACATAAGAAGAGGAAGACCTCTTCCGTATCCACGTCAACCACCTCCACCTGGTCCAGGTACCAATCCGCGCTCACCATACTGTTGTCATGGCGAATTCGGATCTTAAAAACCTGTCCGAGGTCCACTGCCTCGATGGTGAACCTGTCCACCTGTGGAGGGAATCATCCGCCATCGTCTCTCTATCAGACACCGATGAGACAGTGAGAACTTTTTTCTTACAGATCCTCGTTCAAATTTGTTGCTGTTGGTCTCCGACTTTCGCAGCTTCCTCTCTCCTGTGTCTCCCAGGTCGCCATAGATTGTGAGGAAGACGTTGGCGTCGGTGCCGGCTCCATACACATCCCCTGTCATCACTGACACTTTGTATGTGTGAGCTGTAGTTGGGGGTGATGATCACAGACAAGCACGCAGGGCGTCAGTTTGAGGCCCGCTGCGGAAGGTTCCAGTTAAAATGGAAGCGATTTTCCATCACAGTTTGACGTCACTGTCACAACAGAAGCTGGAGGGAGAACTATATTATCTGTAAATGTTACGCACTCTCCAGAGCATCTTCCACGTTGACCTCAGTGACTTTCAGGCTTCCGTCTCTGGAGAGTTTCTCCGTGATGATGTCAGAGGGCACCAGCTCCCTCACTGTTTCGCCATCGTCCTCGGATTTGGCGAGCCAACGCTCACATGGGAAGATGACAGTCTCTGAACCCTACGGAGACAGAAGGGGAGGGGTCTGAAGCCCCTACAGCTCCATGTGTTTGAGGGAAAGTCCCCCACGCGAAGATAAAAACTTGAATACTTGATAAACATGCACTTTGCATCCCGAACTGCTTGAACAGATTACATTTGCAAAAATCTTGATTTTATGATTTTATGTTTCAGTTGCATCAAGCTAGCTAAGGAGGGAATAATGTAAATAATAGATTATTATAATAAATAGTAATAATATTAACAATAATGACAAACTATCAGTAATATATAGAAGACGTTTGAATAATTAAGATTAATAATTAAGACTCATTAAGAATTAAGCATTTCTGACATACATATTAAAGTACCTGTGTGTGTGTGTGTGTGTGTGTGTATATACACTTGAAAATAAATCTTTCTGCTTGAAATGTCAGGAACATCTGCTCATCAGCTCCCTGCCAAGAGAACGACACCACCTGCTGACCAAACGTGGTGCTTGTGAAACTCACTGTGGTTCATGTGGGCTCCAGTGTCAGAACGAATTTCAAGAGATGCCTCAGAGATAAGCATTGTGTATGATATTTTTTGTTTACATACCTTTCCCTTACGGAGCAGCCGTCTGATCTCCACTCGGTCCAGATGCCACCCTGGGTTGACCCCGCGGTTGTCGTGGCCGATGCGTATCTTCTCAATGACGTCGCCAACATCTTCCAACTAGAACAAAACCACAATGACCATCATCAGAATGATCAGATCAAAGTGCATCGTGGATATCGGAGCCTGATGACCACATCCATACCTCAACGATGAACATGTCCTCAGCTCCCCTCTCGAAGTACATCCTCCTCTCCCTCTTGTTGACACACAGACGCTTCTGCTGTGTACACGCTGCATCTCGGCCGTACAGGATAACGGAGACGTCCGCATCCGTGCCGGCTCCAAACACGTCACTTGTGAAGATTTTAATCTCGTAGGGAACGACTAGAAACCCAAAGGATCGTGTTTATCAAATGATAGACACTCTGACGAGGGTGTGTGGCTGTGACGAGCTTACATGGAGTGTAAAGCTCTGTCTGAAGAGGATTCGGGAAAAGGTCCCTGAAGATGGCGCCGTCGTCCTCTCCTTTATCCAGCCAACGGCCACAGGGGAAGCGCAGTTTCTGACCCAGAGATGGCGCATCGATCTCCACCCAGTCCAGGAACCAGCCGGCTGATCCTCCTCCTGAATCACACAAGTTTACATGACTCTGTCTCATCAACTGGTTCCGGATGTCTGAGGCGCCCGTCGTACCACGGTTGTCGTGTCCGATACGCAGCTTCTTCAGTGGTCCGATGTCCACAGCCTCCACAGTGAACTCATCGATCATTCCCCGCTCAAACTTGTTCTTATGAGTCTTCGAAGCCTTCAGGTTAATTAATCCTGTAAGTCATGGTGAATAGGTTGAAACCACACAGGCGTAGAAGCAGCGGTGCTCTGGAGTGTTACCTGTGTCGTCCTTGGAGCCGTACAGGGTCATATAGACGTTAGCGTCCGTTCCTGCATACTTCTTGTCCCCAGTTTTTATCCTCACGGTGTACGTAGTCGACATCGCTGTCAGAAGAACAAGTTGAAGTAAATCCACATCTCTTCTTGCTGCAGGTGCAGAGAGGCCGGAACGTTCCTCTTACCCTTCTGTTCCAGACCAAGCGTGGCCTCAGAGTCTTCCTCCTCATCATCATCCCCCCCTTTTCTCATAAAGGCCTCATCCACAGGAACGAGCTCCCTGGCCAGCTGTCCGTCATCCTCATCAACAGCCAGCCAGCGTTTACAAGGGAAAAAGTACCTACAGCACAATAGCGGACCGTGTTGAGTCCTGCCGCATGCTCCCTGGGTCCGATAATATACGACAGAGCCACTTTACACCACACAGCAGCGCTCCAGGACATTTCATTTTTTATCAACCATCTGGGACCTGAGACGTGATCTGCTTCATGTGTGACTCAGCAAGTTTTAAATATGACAAATATGAACTACAGAGAAACGCCAGCATACAACTTCCGTTTTGTTTTGTTTCAGCGTCATCATGACTCACGTGGCGTCATCTTTGTTGTCGACAATCTCCACTCTGTCCAAAAACCAGCCGGCGCTGGTCTGGCAGTTGTCGTGTCGGATTCTCAGCTTTTTCAGAATCCCCAGGTCAACTGCTGTGATGGTGAAAACGTCCTCCTGGGTTACACACACACACACACACACACACACAGACACACACACACACACACACACAAACAAGCCAGCAACAAAGGGTCAGGAAATGCAGGTCCAGCAGCCCATGAGAACTTCATGGTTTATTTATTTGAGCTTCATTTAACCTCCCTGGCTCTTTGGATGAAGCGATTGTTTAAGACTTAGCCGGTATCAGTGATAAGAATCATGACCGTGTAAAACACAGCGGAAGGAAGCTGCTGTTGAGACCGAACCCACTTTGTGAAAGATATTGTATTCTGTAGTTAAATTGGAGTCTGGGTGTCACTGAAAGCACAGGGAGCCACAGTGGCACCACAGAATAAATCGAGTGTTCAGTAACTAACAAAAGAAATACACAAATATCTCCATGTTACTGGGCACCTGCTCCCCCAGGACCCCCTGGTACTACTCAGTGCAAGCAAAAACGGGGAAAAAGCTTTTGTCTAAATTATTGAAACCACTTCTCCTCCTGGGCCGTGTTGTTCACACCAGCTGACCACACTAAATCTGGCCGACCATCAACGTGACCACGAAAATTGACGTCCCTGAAATCATACAGGCACACAGAGGACGCAGAGACCGAGGGATGAGGGCTGAGTCGATGCAGCTGAGACTGACACCATGGAACTGGAATGCCGTTTAGACTTTGTGTGCAAGCTGTATTTTTTCCAGCATGATGTTGATTCATTTATTGGAATTCAATCACTGCAAAATGTCATTAGGAGGCAGCAGCTTGGTTTCAGGAAGAGGTTGTTAAAGTCGGAGGGCTGTGACTGACTCTGGAGGATTTCATTGGCACTGAGATTCTAACAAGAGCAGGCGGATGCTGCTCTTCACCATAAACTTGTCTAATGTGATTTTGTTCATGATCTCCAGCATCTTATAGGACTTGACATTTCTTCCTCGACTAACAACATGATGATCAACGGTGTTCATGTTCATGATTTAGGAACCCACATTCACATGAAACTCACCTGGCCTTTCTCAAACTTGTTCAGGTTCTTTGACTTCCTGAGCCGCCGCTCTCCGGTGTCGCCGTTCTCTCCGTAGATGTTGATGTAAACCTTGGCGTCGGTCCCCGCCCCCCACACCGAGCCGGTGAACACGTAAATGTCATACGAGTTCACTGGGAGGAGAACATGGCATTTCCAGGTCAAACCCCTGATTTGAAAACGCGACAGTACAAACATTCTTTCTCTTCACACACCCTCCAGGTCTTCATTGTCCTCAGTCAGCAGCTCAACCACAATTTCCCCGTCCTCCTCATCCCTGGCGAGCCAGCGGTTACAAGGGAAACTGAACGTCTCCACCACTTCCTGCAGCTCCTCCACCATCTCCACCACCTCCTCCTCTTCTTTCTTCTTCTTCCTCTTGTCCTTCTTCTTGTCCTTCTTCGCATCCTCCCTCTTCACCTCAACCTGGACCATAGCCATCGTCAGCCGCTTGAGGTCCACGCTCTCCAGGAACCAGCCGTCTCCAATCCCCCTCCCATCGTGGCAGATCCGTAGTTTGTAGATCTTGCCCACGTCCTGGGCTTCGATCTGTTGCGGGGATGAGAACGTGGTCAAACCAGGAACAGATGGACCAAACGTTACACTGACCTTGAAGATCTCAGTGGTGCCACGTTCGAAATTGTTGGAGCGGCTCTTCAGAGTGAGAACCTCAGTCTTCCCTTCATCTCCGTAGATCTGACAGAAGACGTTGGCGTTGGTGCCTCCTGCACGCACGTTCCCAGTGACCACTGTGACCTCGTAGTTGATTACTGACATAGAAAAGTGACATGTCACATTCAGGGGGATTGCTGTTTTCTGACCATAACCGGGGGAATCCCGTCTGTTTTTTTTTTTTTTCTCGGTACATTTTTCGATGTCCAGGACCTCGCTGGGATAGATCTCCACCTCCACTTTCCCGTCGGCCTCGTCTTTGCAGAGCCAGCGGTGGCTCGGGAACATGTACTGCATCCCGTGAACTGGCACTGAGATCTGAACGCTGTCCAGAAACCATCCAGCTCGCAGGCCTTCGTTGGTGTGACCAATAATGAGACGGCTGATCTGCAGACATGGTGGACAACAGATTTAGTTCGAGTTTGTTTTCCCTCCTCTGTGATGCAGAACCTGCCTTTCCGATGTCTGAAGTTTCTATCGTGAAGATGTCAGTGCGGCCGGTTTCAAAATAGTTCCTCAGGTCATTGTCGGAGACGGCCAGGATCATCTTGTTCGTGTCACCCTTCTCGCCGTACAACTTGACAAACACCCTGGAGTCCGAGCTGGCGCCATTCACGCTGCCAGTCTTGATCGCTATGTGATAGCTGACGTCTGCGGAGGGGGGAAAGCATTTCACATTTACGGTCTGGATTGTTTGTAAGAGGAAATGTCACTGCTGCACTCACTGAAGAGACGCAGGCCATCTCCGGCCGGAACTAACTCACGGACAATCTGACCATCATCCTCGTTTCGGTCCAGCCACCTGGAGATGGAAAGAAAAAAAAACAAAACCCAAATGCTAAGATAAGACAGACAAAAACAGCGATTGTGTAAGAAATACAGGACACCACAACATTCCAGCCCGTTTTCTGGGGTGTTGTTTTTGTTTCTGCATTGGCACCTATCACATCTTTCCGTCCTGACAGGACAGAGAGGAGGAGGCAGATGTAACCGTGCACCTCAGACTCACCGTTTGGCTCCAGTTACTGAAGGAGAGAGCTGGCTGACCATTGTGCATTTAGTCCCCATTTGTAATGGAAACTCATCAATCAACTGCCTCGCTGCTAACGCACACGCCGCTGGAGTCACACGGCCAATTTACTGCACTTATGAAGCATCTCGAATGATTGTCGACAACCAGCACAATGATTTTATACATTCTTTTTTTAGCTCATTCACTTGTTACTGATCAGTTTAGAGGATAAAATAATGTGTCTGAGCTGCTCTCAACCCTTCAGAGGGGAGTTCTGGAACCAAGCGTTACTATTTCACTACAAAACCTACAGGTCAACATGTCCAAAAATCATGGTGACATGTTTATGTTACTGTAAGCAGAGGCCGTGTACCTTGGTCTCTATGCTAATCTGGGTTAACTGTGTCCAGGCCGTATCGTCTTATTTCTTCCTTAATAGTTAATGAGGAGAGGCATCGCTTTTCAAGTCTTGGACAAGTAGCTGTCCGGCGAATGACCCCGAGTTAAATTTATTGTTGTTCCGCTCGAGTTGCTGTGGCGATTAGTGCTAAGTGTTATTGCCTTGCCTGAAACAGGGGAACTCAATGGCCACGGACTCCGGCTGGCCTTCCTCCCTGACCAGCACCTTATCCAGGAACCAACCACATCCTCCCCCGCGCCCGTCATGGCCTACGCGCACCCTGCGCACCTGGCCCAAGGACACAGACTCAACGAGAAACTCATCATGCTGAAGGGGGGCAGAGGAGAAACTGGTCTGAGGCACCTCATTTTTAATCGTGTTGATATTTCTCCAAAAATGTGCCTACGTTGCCCTTTTCGAATTTGTTGACGTTGTTCTTGCTCATGATCATGAGCCGCTCGCCTGTGTCGCCCAGGTCACCGATGATGTTGAGGAAGACGCTGGCGTCAGTGCCACTGCCGCTGACGTTGCCCGTGCAAATGGTGACGCGATACTTTATCACTGAGGAACACACACACACACACACACACAAAAAGACAGGTAGACATGAAGACATGTTAATAGATGGGTCTGAGTTTACTCAAATAGTTACTGGAACCATAAGACCTATTTGATGACATTTGTTCTGTGCGTATGAAACCAAAGACCAAAATAGCGGTTGTGTTTATTGGAATTGTACTGACATTAAATTCCCACTTATGCTGAACCCCCTGAAGTCACCATGACAACCAGTGTTGTTTCTCACGCGGCAGCGGCTCATCAATGACGCCTCCAGTAGCCGGCAGCTCTCTCACAATCTCGTTGTCGTCTTCGTTGATGTCCAGCCAGCGGCCGCATGTGAATTTATATTTCTCCAGTGTCAGAGTTTTCAGCAAAGTGACCTGAAGAGTTCCTCGTCTTAGTCGGGTCTCAGATGGGTCATAGAAGAACAGACTGTTGATGGATCGGACAAAGCTGCGTGGGTCTCACCCTGTCTAAGTGCCAGCCAGCGAATGGATGTCTCTTCTCGTGCCAGATGCGCAGTTTCAGCAGCCTTCCGATGTCTGGCATTTCAATCTACAGTGATTGAGTATAGATCAGGTGAGAAGAAGCCAAAGAAGTCAAGTCTTGTCAGTGTCTTATCAGTTTTTACCATGAATTTATCGAGCTGGCCCTGTTCAAAACTGTCCGAGTTGTTTTCCAGTTTGATCTCATCCGATTTCCCCTTCTGGCCGTAGATCTGCAAAAACACCTGGGCATCTGTTCCTGCACCTTTCACATCTGACGTCCAGATCCACAGGGACCAGGGGAACTCTGCAGGGAAAGACCAGGACTGTAACTTCCCACCTCGCACCGAACGACCTGAGAGGAGAACAAAGCCTCTCACTCTTCTGTTTCTTCTGCCTGAGGGAGACCATCTCATACAACTCCCTCTCGATCAGACCGTCCCCCTCATCCTCGTCCAGCCACATCCCGCACGGAAATGTCTGCTCAATTCCCGTGAAAGGACAATAGATCACCACCTATAGAAAGAGAACAGTTGATTATTGGGTGACGGACACGTTCCAACTGTTACAGAAAAATAAAAATCACTTCTCACCTTTTCACAATACCATCCGGCACCGACGGCCCCGTTGTCGTGTCCGATGGTGACCCTGCTGAGCGGGCTGATCAGTTCGCAAATCTCCACGTTGAAAATGTCAATGAGGCCGCGCTCGAAAGCACCACCCTCCAGGAAGATTTTACCGCTGTTTTTCAAACCCTTGGAGCCGTGCATGACCATGTGGATCTTAGAGTTTGTGCCCGCACCCCTAACATCTCCTGTCATCACTTGGACGTTGTACACAATCCCTACGTGTGGAGAAATGCAAAATGAGTAGGTTTGCTATGACTTTGCACGTGGGACAGGTAGCAGGCTCACCCATCGGTCGCCCTGATCCCACCAACACGTCTCTTTGTATTTTACCATCGTCTTCATCCATAGCAAACCAGCGATTGACTGGAAACTCGTAGACTTCTTTATTCCCCATGTCGTCAATGACCACCTGCACCGACCCACAGCAGAGATGACAGTTCAATGCAGAAATGTGAGACAGAGCAGGGCGGGGGGGCCCTGTACGAACACGGGGGGGCCCTGTACGAACACACAGGAAGTACATGCCTTATCGAGAAACCATCCGGCGGATGAACCTCTGTTGTTGTGGCCGATGGTGATTTTCTTCAGCCGTCCCAAGTTGGGCGCCTCAATGGTGAACTTGTCCTCAGAGCCACGTTCAAAGTTGTCCTTGTCGCTGTCCAGCCGTCTCTCTCCTTTCGTGGTAAACACAGCGGAGTAGGTGAGGCTGCGGTCCTGGTATATCTGCTTGTTATTGGTCACTGACGATCACCTGTGTCGCCGGTCTCGCCGAAGATATTCAGGAAGACGTCTGCATCTGTTCCACTTCCCTTCATGTCAGCGGTGAACACACTCACTATGTATCTATTCACTGCAGAACAGAGGATAAAACGTTTGGTAGAGAGAGTGTCCATGTTGTCTTTGGTCGGTGGACGCTGAGACGCTGTTGTTAATATTCAGGAGACGGTGTATGGAGGTATGTATGTTTGTTCCAGCTGTATTTCACTGACCACTCCCTCAGCATCCTCTATTCGGTCTCAGGTTGTTGTAGCGATGTTTCATCGTGTCCCTCTGTGCCTAAAACACTTAGATGTTTGAGTTGATTTCAGGGGGGTGGGGACATGTACATGTACATGTACGATCGCTGATGTACTGATTCCCTGAGCGGTCTTCAGCGGTTTGAACTGACAGGGAGCAAGACCGGAGTGTAGATGAGTTAAAATATCTAGAACATGTTACAATCAGCGTTCATCTCCGTCATTCAGTGCTGAAATTTCTGTAATTTCACAATTTCTGAGCGTGTTTCGACATTTCACAGCCTGACGTCCTCTGCATCTTTATGAGAGTCCAAGTACTAACTGACACCGTTTCATGATGCATCAGTGATTTTCTGTGGGTCCGTGTGTATGTTCTCCTGCCTGCTGTGGTTTTTAAAGTCCAGTTAGAACTTACATTTGGCGACGTCCATGGGGTTCAGGCTGCCCAGCAGGTCTCGCACATACAGGTTGTCCCCCTCCTCCCGACTCAGCCAGTTGCTGCAGGCGAAATAGAAGCGCAGATGTGGCCGACTCAAGTCGGTCACCACCACGCGGTCCAAGAACCAGCTGGCGTTCATTCCTGTGTTGTCGTGCTCGATCCTGACAGAATCAACACGAAGTAAATAACGCTTCCACCAGACGCTCTGTGAACTGGTGAGCAGCTCTACTTCCTGCATTCCAACATTAAAATGCTTTTTTGTTTTGATGTGATGCTACATGAAGTTCCAAAAACAGATCGGCTTTAACCTCCTGTCACTTGATGACACGGCCTGCACAGCTGGAACATAAGTGAGAACTACTCCCACAAGACCCCTCTTTTATCCTGCGTGAGCTCGAAAGCAAATTGTGAGATGTTGTCAGTGACCTGTAGCTTTTTTAATATCTTCTGCAGTATCAATGGAGCGTTCTAGTAAACACAGGTTATTACAATCGCTCCAGAGTTTACCTCAGCTTCTTAAGAGGCCCCACATTGTGTGTTTTGATGCGGAAAACATCAGTTTTGTTCTTCTCAAACGCAGTTCGGCTTCTGCAAGGTGAAGAAACATGGAAATGTCAATATTTGAGAGTGTGACAGATGTTTCCAAGGTCAACAAAGACTGTCAGAGGGCGATAGAGTGCCGCCCTCCCAATGAAGAAAAAAAAGATGATAAACTGTTTTATCATTTTCATCCTCACCTTTGTTATACATCATGTACTGATGCCGTTTTTAGGACTGTCAGTGATACCTGCTGCGTCTGGACATCACTGTCCAATCAGCTGCAGCGTCGGGCCCTGTTCAGTTCTGGAGTAATCGGCGACTTTGCTGCGGGTGAAGATCACCCACAGCGTTCCCAAAACATGAAACAAACCGGTGGAGCGTTCACGAGCGGTTGGAAATAATCAGGATGAACGAATTGGATGAAGTGTTTAATACAGCCGACAGGAACTAGAGTTTGATATTAGAACTCATGACTGGCCCATCTTAGCCTTCGATCTCATGGCAGCGGCATAACCTGAAACCTCCTACAGATCAGTTGTCGCTCCCTCCTCCTCCTCTTCCTGTACGTCGGCCCCTCACCGAGAGGAGTCAGCTGACTCAACAGACCCCCCCCCTCTGCCAAACACAATTAGACACCATCTTCTCCAGCAGCTGCCTTTGTCTCTGACCCACATCTCCTCCGTGGCAGCAATTGGCAGACGATGCCCAGGCACAGTGTCATTAACTGCCACGGATGAAACAGTGTCCACCCATCGCCCTCGTTCTGTCTCCCTCCTGAAGCAGTAGGATGAGGATGAGGAGAAGAAAACTCAATGCAAACTTTGGAATTCATGCATTCAGGTATAATCGCATTGAATTTCCAAAGAGTTGCATTTTTAATCTGCCTCGATTGTTCAATCGGGCAAATATGCTAAACTGCATAGCAACCCCTCCCTTACCTGTATCATGTTGTGTTCATGGACTGTTACACAATACAGGTATATATTGGAGTAAGGTGAACTCCCTTAAGATGCTTTATGTATATTACATGTCTGAAGTGAGTCCATGCGTGGTTTTTCATCAGCCGAGCAGCAGTACAGTCACGCAGCATGGAGATACTGAATACACGCTATGTTGACACGGACCGAGGTGGATGAATGAGACGAGGGCAAGGTGTGTGGATCACAATACGTCGGTATATTCTACACGCAGCGCAGGTAACCCTATCTGTTGATCAATGTGTGCGGCGATAAATGGAGTCTGCTGATGAGAAGATACCCTGAGAGTCATTTGATCGTCTGCAGAAATGATGACATCGTGGTCTTCTTTCACTCGCCTCTGAATGGAACAGAAGACCGGCCATGTCACATAGTTCCCACTTACTCCACATATTCTGACACGTGATACGACCGTATGACAGAGAGATTCCTGCGTCGTAACCAAACCTCTGCTGGGACAATGCTCATTTCAGTTGTTTCTTTGTGCGGAAAATCGGTTTTGTCTTAGGTGGATGTTGAACAGGAATGCTCTGACATACAGCGTTGATTGCAACAATACAACCCAACACAAACACAAACCCATGGCCGTGTTTTTTAGCCGTTTGATTGAAAAGTACCTCTTGTTTGTGCTGAAAAGACCAGAGAGGAATAGAACATATGAGCAATTAATAGCAGACATCGAAAACGTCACCTGTCAAACCAGCCTGATCAACACTACCAGTCCAACGTTTGGACACAGCTCCTCCTCTTCTCATTCAATGTTTCTTTTCTTTATCTTCATGTACCAAAACTATCAATGAACACATATGTACACAAAAGTGTCGTTTCTTCGGATTAGCCACCGTTTGCGTTGATTGCTGCTGTGCTCACTCTGAACATTCTCCCCAGGAGCTTCATGATGTCGTCACCTGACGTGGTTTTCCAACAGTCGTGAAGGAGTTCCCAGAGCTGCTGAGCACCTGTTGGCCCAGCATCATCAACAAAGCAAAGGGTGGCTGAACCTAAAATATAAAACCTATTTCAAGTTATGTTACCCCTTTTTCTTTGCGTAATTCCATACATCTTCTTTCATATATTTGATGTCTTCAGTATCGTGTAGAAAGTATTGAAAATAAAGAAAAAACACTGAATGACAAGGCGTGTCCCGACTTTTGACTGGTAGTGTAATGAGTGCAGAACACAGATCGAGTCATGTGGTCTGGAAGATGACAAAGCATTCAATAATTCATCGATCAGCAGAGATCATTTTCAAAACTCACTTGCTTGCCAGGTGAACCTTGGGAGTGACGCCAAACTCTCCAAAAAGGGTTACAAACACATTTGCATCAGTGCCGGCTCCCTTTACATCACCCGTGACGCTGACCACCTCGTACACTTCAAAGACAGAGAACAATGGAGGTTAGAAACCGAAGGTGAAGCACAGTCTGGAACAACTTACTGGACTCAACATTCTCATGCAGCTTCTGCAATCAGTGCAGGGGGCATTGTCTCCCTCCACGCTCAGTTACCAGGGAATTCAATGCGCTGAATCTGCGGTGGATCCACGTCTGCCGGGATGCACCTGCCACATCCCTGACGTTTCACAAAACACATCCCTCCATGCCGAGAGCGAAGAATGGAAACTGCCCTGGGTTCGTGTCATGGGGACTTATCGTCCGTGTCAGCTACAGTGGCCAAGTAGAGAAATGCGTATGTACAACATTTGGCTCATCACATCTCTGGGACGCACATCAAATCCTCGGGGGGGGGGGTTTAAGTAGCAGGCGTGCCAACATTAAATGTTCAGCAGGAGATTAGTCGGTCACCAGTTGTGACAGGGAACCACCTTTGGTTTCTTTCCAACGATTATGTACGTGTACTGCAGTGAAAGGGAGCGTCTTGACGGCTTTGAGTTCATCCCACCTGTTCTCACAGACAATGGACCCCGCTCCCGTTGTCATGGCAATGCTTTGTCATCGGG
>CAAKHB010002516.1:92851-108945 GCA_901007665.1 Aeoliscus strigatus
AGCAGGCGTGCCAACATTAAATGTTCAGCAGGAGATTAGTCGGTCACCAGTTGTGACAGGGTACCACCTTTGGTTTCTTTCCAACGATTATGTACGTGTACTGCAGTGAAAGGGAGCGTCACCTGTTCTCACAGACAATGGACCCCGCTCCCGTTGTCATGGCAATGCTTTGTCATCGGGCTCAGTGTGGCTCACTGAGACTCACATTTAGGGACTTAAGGTTCCTTGTTGAAAGATTTACCTGCTATAAATATTTGAATTGGAGTTATTTTGAATTATTTTGTAGACGATTGGATTTCAACCTTTCTAGCATTCTGTAGCTCATCCTGTGCAGGTACTGGAGCCCACTGACTCATGAACCCATAAGAACCAGTGACAGTATATGAGGACAAGCACGTCCACTGCCCTCCTGGTCTTCGGTGCTGAGATGGCACCCAGCACCCGTCTGCCCACCATCCACACACCCACTCCTCCCCCCGTCTGCCTCCAACCATGTGGAACATCGCTGAGCTTTCACCCAAGAACAATCTCAGAGGAACCGATGTGGAAACTTACCACACAGACCTCGACTCGTCCCTTCAGAGGCACTTGGACTAAACCTCACCTTTCTTCTTGTAGTACTCGTCCTCGTACCCGTCGGAGGAGTCTGTGTGGTAGCTGAGCAGCTCGCTCTGGTAGATGGCAGCATAGTCCAACTGTTTAGTTTTGGACTTCTTCCCCTTTTTCTTTTTATCTTCATCACTGTCTGTCGACCCCTTCTTCGTCTTCTTCTTCTTCTTCTTCTTTGTGTCGTCCTCTTCCTGCTCCTCATCGTCATTGTGCGGCTTCTTCTTCTTCTTGCCGTCTCTAGACTTCTTGTCCTTGGACCCCATCTCCTTTTCTCCCTCTGGATTCTCTGCAGAGGACTTCTTCTTCTTCTTCTTCTTCTTCTCCTTCTCCTTTTCTCCCTCAGTCACTTCTTCTTTCTCAGACTTTTCCTTCTTGGAATCAGTGTCATTGTTGTTCTGCTCACTCTCTCCATCTTCCTTCCCAATCACAGCGCCATCATCTCCTGTTTTCTTTTTTCTCTTTTTCTCTTTCACCTCTACCTTCTTGTCTTTCTCTGAAGTTTCCTGATTGTCAGCGCTCTCTTCGCTCTTGTGTTTCCTCCAACTCGTCTCTTCTCTTGTGGCGTCCCGACTCTTTTTGAACTTTGGCCGTGTCTCCTCCACCTCGTCATCAACCTCTTCGGTTTCTACCGAAGCTGTGGATTTTTTCTGTTTCGTCGGCATCTTTTATTCATCCACTTCCCCGGCCTTTAGTTTCGTAAGCGCTGCCTTGAGTCTCTAATGGTGTAAGACAATTCATTTGACCCTTGGCGGTGGGAATGATCTGGGCTCGTTGGGTTCGGAGCAGCCTGGGCGTGTGGCGGCAGCGGCGGGCGCAGACATGCAGATGGAGCGACTGGACATTACCTCACCGGGCCGTACGTCTGTATACGACCAACTCACACTACTCATGAAAAATTACTGTCACCTCAGCACTCACGTGACCCGCGGGAGAAAGCCCTGTGAAAAAGGAGCCTTGCAAAGAGAACTTATCCTCTCTGTCACGGTGATCTCCATTATTCATGGTGTCAGGATCGCTTTACGGGCCGGGGGTGTCTCGCTTTTACCTGCACTCACACGCACACAGGCGGACAGACAGACACTGGTTGACGCTCTCTCTCACGACGAATCCTCGCTGCTTCTTCTGACGTAACAAAGCTTCCAAGTGACTTGAAATCACAGTTCACACTCAATGACTAGAAATGAATGTTAGGAACAACGTTATGTTCTGGGGGGACTGACAATCATTTATCGACATAAGTTTTTCCAAATTCATTCAAAGGGCCATTGTGTTTCAGTTAGTTTTATTAGATTAGATTACTATACTTTTATACCAACAACACTTTCACATGTTAATATATTTTTCATGTATTATATCTATATATACTTTCATAATAATTCTGTAAATTTAGATAACATTACCTTTTCTGGAACAATTCTCCAAAAGTAAGGTAAATCAGGAGAAAAAAATATAGTATGTGACTAGTTTCTATTGGTTATATATAATCATGAAATTATTTAAACGCAATGTCAGTATTTTTAAAAATACTCTGCTGGCACAAACAAGGTCCCCTGATTATGATGCAAATGATTCCATTAACGTTATTGGAGCCACCTGACACCTGAAGAAGACGTCAGGAGGAAGGGCAGACTTTGGTCATATTGATCTTTCAGCATCAGATTAGTCAGACGACAGCACATCTCGTTTGACCCGGTGGACAAACTCAATCTCCCCATGTCAGGTTTTGATCAGAGGTGATAATTTCTTGTCCAGTTGCAAAAGGATTTCATTTTTAATTTCAGGCAGTTATCGACACCATCCACGCCATCTCAAAGTGATGAATCCATTTCCATTAGCCTACTTTAAAAGCCCGCACTGGCATTATTGGCATTGTGACGTGTGTGTTCGGATGGATGGAGGCCACCTGAGGGCGTGTCCCAAGGTAGGAAATGTCCCCAGTTCATTCAGGTTGGTTCTCTCTAACTTGTGTTCAACACACCACTGCATCCTCTCACATACACATCCCACCGAACATGATCTTATTACATTATCTGTAGTCATGTAGGCTGATGTGCCTAACAGACAGCTGTAACCAGACGGCGTGCTTGTCGTGTTCAGAAGACATTCATGTTTGTTTTGTGTACTTTTGGTTGTGTTTTCGGTCAGTTGGTGTGTTGGTTTGTGTATTTAGACCCGCACACCTGTGTAGATGTCTTGATGGCTAGATGGCTGGCTGGTTGGTGGGAGCACACCTGTTCTAAATGGCCATGACTGTCACTGATACTGGAGAGCTTTACTGTATGATGGCAGGGACGTACCTGCGTAACCTTGACAGACGTTATTAAAGTGCTCAGGAGAGTTTTCGTAGAAGTTTTGTTTTCAACTCTGTGGTCGAGCAGAGAGAGCATTGTTTGCAAGCAGGGCAAATATTTACACAAAGGATCGCTGAGACGCTGATCTCATTCTGTTGTGTTGTGGTTGAACAGCTACGGCGGTCGGCGCGTTCACTAACGGTCTATGATTTAACACGTCAAAAACAGTGTTGAACAGGAACAATTATTACAGTATTATGATTGTTGTTATTATTACAACAGTAGTCTTACTTCTGATCCACACGCTTGAATAGACAGTCGCATCGGAGCTACAGACGACACGCTGAGTCTGTCAGTGGACACCGACACTTAATAATTGACAGGAGCTTTGCTTGAAGTGCTAATGATAGAAAACAGAGCAGAGGTTAACTCAGCTGAAAGGAGACGACCGAGTCAGAACCTTGTGTCTTCAGCCCTCTCAGAAACCTTTTGGAAGACAGGCGTCAGATTTATGTCGTATTCTTTTAGCGACTCACTCCCAATACTCACAGATTTACAAGTGAGGATATTCAAACAGGTTTATTTACAAACAGAAAGCATTATTATGTACGGTCTGGTCAGTTAAGAAGCACTGTATTGTGATAGATTTCCTCCGTTCAGTTCACATGCCATATCTTCTCCGTCCCAACTTCATTTTAATTGAAACCATTTTTGATGACTGTATCAACTCATATTTCTGTGCCAGTGATGAAAGAAACGGTAGATTTGGATCCTATTAACACTGCAATAGAAATGAAAACATGCAGAGCAGAACCTGTTTTTGCAGGCTTTTTCTGCAAAATCAGAGCAAAAACCAAAAAAAAAAAAAATTGCTTGAATGCATTGAGTGCAAAACAGATTCATCACAGTGCATGTGAAGTAATACGGCATAGTAGCAAAAACAGGGCGATCTTCAGTCACATTCGTCATCACCGCTTTCATCAAGTCTTTTCTTTGTGAAACAGGTCTTCAAAAGTCCTGTGAGCATCAGTGGAGGAGAAAGTGTAAACATGTTGGAGCAGCCATTGAAGCAGGCACACACAAAGCCAACGTCATGCAGAGCGTTACATGGTTATGGAAATTGCAGAGTGTGACGTCACTAACCCACATACAAGCTGTTGTTCTTCACCTTAGAGAGTCTTTTGACTGGACCGTAGATGAGCAAAACACGCGTGCGCGTTGCAGGTCATGTTGTGATGTCTCGTAAGGCAGCATGGTTTAAGACAAGAATGACAGACAGAGGCTCGACAGCATCCTGCTCCTTGAAGCCTTGAAGGTTTGGCTAAAAGTGGTCCTGCAACGACGAACCAATCCAGAAAAAAAAGCCTCATCCGACACACACCCTTTTCCACCAGGAACATCACAGAAAAACTTCAAATAAAGGCCACTTAAACAGGCCAATTTCAGTTTAAAACATGTCGGTTAATAGGAAATAGATTACAAAAGTAGACAAGTAGATGTTTGTTTCTTTTAAATATCACCTCGATATCAACATCGAAAGCTGCCGCACCCACAGAATGTCCGAGATAAAGAGTGAAGAAGAAGAAGAACAGGGTTTGTGAGGGGTCGTGAGAAAACCCGCTGTGATTCTGTTTCAGCAGAACATCTGTGCAACACTGGATTAAAAAAAAAAACAAACAACACCTCTGTACAGCGGAGCCACTAGAAAACTTCACAGAAACAACATCACTATATGAAGAACCACTTTCCACATTAAAAACAAGCAGCCTCCGGCCCGAGAGGACCGAAGGGTTTGGATTCGTTAAAAAACACGTTAAAAAGGAGAAAACGGTTGGAAATTAAAGCAAGAAACCTTGTGTTTGAATTAGTGAGAGTGAAGATCTCTGAAGGCCGACTCTCTTTTTTTAAAACAGGAAGGAACCTTAAAAACAATTGGCAAACTTGACATTAACGCTACAAATGAGGAATCACGTGCACGGCCCTGTGTGCACGTTGATGATCCCACGCGTGTGCATGTGAATGAAGTTGAAAATTTCATGTGGCATTGCGTGGAATCCCGGCCGTGGCTTGACATTGTCATAGTAATGATGTGTGATGAAGATGCCAGAGGGGTTCATGGGAAACGCCCAGAACCCGTAGAGGTGCACTTCCTCACACATCTCCAGGGCGGCGGTCACGAGCATCAAACCGCTGCTGAGCCGCTTGGCGCGCACGCCTTGCACCGCCCAGAAGCGCTGCACGTTGAGCAGGTATTGCGGGTGAAAGAAGAACACGCCCCTCTGGGAGTCAAAGTCGTCCAGCATGTACTTGACGCGGAACGACACATCCGTGTTGCGGGTGTTGTAGAAGGCCGGAAGAACGACGGACGAGTTGTCATAGTTCTGGAGGACGTCGTAAAACGGCCGCCGCCATTTCTCCAGTTTCTGAAACCTGCAGCGAGCGGGGAAAGTTAAACCACGATCCAGCACAGACGCAGAGCAGACGACGAGATGAACGCTACCTCTCAGTGATGATGCTGGGATTTATTGTCACCAGATCTGTTTTGGTGCCGACATCTGCCGAGTACTTGTCACTGATGGGGGGGATGTTGCATCTGCGACAAAGACAAGTTCACTGTTGCTGTTAGAGCAATTCAAATACGTGTATTATGGGACATGAATGTATCAATGCACAATTTATCAAAATGC
Source organism: Aeoliscus strigatus (assembly GCA_901007665.1). Taxonomy (NCBI): domain Eukaryota; kingdom Metazoa; phylum Chordata; class Actinopteri; order Syngnathiformes; family Centriscidae; genus Aeoliscus; species Aeoliscus strigatus. Next base: position 98,439 of record CAAKHB010002516.1, read on the forward strand.
ACTTTTTACTGATAAATCTAATCAACACACAATTAAACTTATATATGTATAGTTTGCCCCCTTATTGCATTTGTCTGGTTTTATGGCTTCTGTTCTTATACACCACACCATCAACAGAACCTGAGATGGAAATCAGCCTCTCAAATATAATCTCACACATTTACAATGCACGTAAATCAAATGAAATCATTATGAGAAAAAAATACAAGAAATGTTCAGCTCCCTATTTAAATAAATTACCATCTCAGAACAATGCTGTTCCTTCATTTCCACATCTCACAGTTTATAATTCCACTGATTTGTTGCGCAGCTTCCAAAGCCTTTTATCATTTGTGAAGTCATTAGATTTTTTTGGTGCCTTTTAAATATCCATTTTAGAACAGATTGCGACATTAAACGTCAGCTGGAAAAGCTATTGTTCCAATTCACTGAGCCAACAGGAGCTTAATTATCTCGCCGCAGTGGATAAAATTGGCCGGCAGTACGAGTTTGTGACGGGAAGGAGGGCAGCTTTGTCTGCCTCTGCCTGAAAACAAGGAGCTATTGTCTCATTGTAATTGTAATTGTAATCTGGTAAATCTGCTTCTGTTATCTCTGCAAACCGCAGGAGTGACACTTTCCATCAAATGTATGTAGAGTTAATGACAGACAGTTGATGTGACATGTTTTATTTACAACCAAAATGGAAGCATGGAAACGTTCCACTCACACAAAGTGGATCATAACATGCATGGATGGTGTTTTACCTGAAGACAAAGTCGGCTGAGTCGATCTCCTTTCCACATTTACTGTTCTTGATGATGCCGCCGTTTCCAATAACAGCACATTTCTTGTACTGCGACTTGGAATACGGCATGTCCTGGATGAGACGGGTAGAAAAGGGTCTAAAATAAAAGCTGCGTAACAATCAGCAGGTCTGACAGCGTCAGAAAGCTAAAAGGTCGACGTTTTCACCCCTCGCAGGCAGTGAACTCACATCTGGAAACATCTTGAAGACCTCGGCGGTGATGGGGAGGATGCCGCTGGTGTCCACCTCATATCGCAGCTTGGTCCCTGCAGGAGTGTTTCTCTTGGTGGTGAACAGAAACGAAGGGGCGTTACAGCAGCGAGACAGAGACATCCTGCCGGGAGACAAAGCACGTAAGAGGAGCGTTAGTTTCACTCACGTCACACCAACACCAGAGCTGTTTGAGTGTTGAGCTCAGTCACGTCTGTTCCTCAGTTAGGGTGTCTCTACAGTCAATGAAATCATGTCAGGCTAAATAATAGGAAGCTCATTCTTACATACCTTTTTCACACTGTTTAATTTTGTGCAGTTTTTGCAATTAAACTCGCTTGTTTTCTAGTCTATGTTCAGATGTGATCATCTTTATATAAAAACAGGAAACACCAAAGGTCATTTCAACAAAGTTCAGCATGTTTTTGAGGGTTAAAAGGACCAAACTGACAAAAGCCAGATGATATTTCATGTTCCTGTGTCTTTTGAGGACATTTGTTAAGCCACTGGTGTGATGTTTATTACACAATCAGTTTCCATTCAGTCACTAAGGGATTTTTTGTGGTGGTAGTGGTGGTGGTGGGGGGGGCGTGCTGAGCTGAACCAAAGACACAAATGTCGTTGTGAAACTTACTTAAAGTTGCTCGTCTCTTCCTTGCTCTGCTCCCACTTACACACCTGCAGGTTCCGCCATCTCTCAAACAGCTCTGAGGTTTTCACCCTGGCAGACAGGCAGAGAGACTTGTGCAATGAGGAGGGATGGCCATGATTTTTCCGATTAACCGAGTTTCTACAAGGGTGGTAAATTGGGAAAGAAAACATCATAAAAACAAGAGACAGACCTCCGCCAAGGTTTTTAAATTTACCACTTGATTGTGTCACACCGAAATGTTTTGACTGTGTTCTATTTGTGTGTAACTGATCACAGTTTGGCTGATACTACATTAACACCAGTACCAACATCAATCGCTTGTTTTAATATCGAAGGTTTTGGAAAGTCAGGTTTACACCGTACAGCAAAATGTCACTTCTTGTAACATTTTGACAAGAATCGGGTCATAAGCTTTGGGGTAAATGTGCAAACAGTCAAACAAACACACATCCTTGGCGGAGGTAACAATTCAAAGACACAAACAGGGGATGAAATGTAGGAGGAATACTTTTGTGCGATGGCTGCTGTGATGTCACTGGATCTACTCTCATTAGACAAAGATAGTGGAATCATCGAGGGTGTCTGCGAATAGCCTGCGTCCTTGAACTGGCATTTCCTTGGAGACCATCCAGAGAAGTGATTTGCTCTGGGAGGCAGAGCAGCACCAATGACTGTCTGGCACAAAGACAGCAGCTGCTCTCGAGCTTTCAAACTGAGTCTTAGAGCCGAAAGAAGCTGCCACAAAACGGATGCTGGACAATGTTCATATTCATCCGGGCAGGACATTGCTCAAATTGCAGGACATTGCTCAAAATTTTGTACAAATGGCTCATTGACTTAAAGTTCACCAACATATGAACCACGAGCTCCAAAACATGAGGCTTTGATTCGTCCCGTGGTAGACAACATGTAATTTATCTGCACTGGAAATGAACAAAACTCATATGTACTCGTCCGTACATGCTCACAAAACCAGATCGGCACAAATACCACACTGTAAAATACATCTACTGGTCAGTGAAGGCACACATGAAGCACTTCCTGAAGCTCCTGGGGCTTTAAACATCCAACAATAACACAGATGAATGAATGAACATCACATTAGCAGTCGTGTACTAAAATAACCATTTCATCTGATTCGTCTTCTGTTTTATCTATAATAATAATCCCAATATGCAGTTTATCCAAAACTTTGGCCAATGAAATAAAGCTGCAGAATTTTGTTCTCATGACAATCCCAAACTTTCAGTGTGCTCCCAGTTACCATAGTAACATGTGAGTCTAGTTGCTAATGGTGTCCACTGAAAATGACGATTAAAAGAAGCAGAATATTCATTTCATTTATTTTTTTCCACCTGTTGGCCAGGTGCTTGAGGATCACGTTAGGAGGAGGAGATGAAAACACTCACATTGTCAGGACTTTGACGTCCATAATCTCCTGTCTAAGCTCCCTGCATGCAGTGGAGTTGTAGGTGAAGGGGCCGTCATAGTTTTCCAGATACCTGGAGGGAAACACACAGTCATCCTCTGGCGACGGCGCTCGGCACGCTCACAAGACGACACAATTAACAGCAACAGAGTGCCAGATATAAAACTAGAATACAAACACGATAAAGAAATATGTTTACCAATGGTTTGACTTCATGAAATGCTACAATATTGGATTAAACAGTGTGGGGTGACAAATGACAGAAGTGATGTTGTGATTTCAGGTGTCACAAACAGGATCGTGTTCACTTTTTACTGGACACTTGCACCAGATTCGAATCCATCTTAGACTAAACCAGTGGGATAAACTACCTGAAGCTGATGTGTATACATTTTATTTGCCAGCATCATGCTGCTATTCTGTGATTAAACATAAATATTGTGTGTGTGTGTGTGTGTGTGTGTGTGCGCGTGTGTGTGTGTGACTCCTAGTCATAGATTGTATACTATGTCTGATCACTGGGCCTCCACGTCCTCCCACGGTGCAAAAGAAGAGCCAGGATATTCAAACGGCACAGTGATTATTCATAAATGTTCCATTAATTGTGGATATTTTTACAGTTGAAACAGACGGTCAAACTGGAACGGTGCCCAAAGAGAAGTCTGTCCGTTCCTCTGTGACTTACAAATTCACACAGAGAGGCTGGACAATTATTCATTTATTTCATCAGAAATCACTTTTATTTCACTTGTATTCAGATTTATGTATGTTTCATTTATTAGTTTGCCCCATGAACCCTTTTAGAGAGCTTTGTGACCAATCGGCCACAGGAGGGCGATAGAGATTGTTTGGCTTCAGTTTCAGAGAGCTCTCACGGCGTCCATCACTACAAACGTCTCAGGTCTTTGTTTTTTCCAGAAAAGAACACTAAGAGGGTTGATTCCAGGTCATAGCTGGATTGGATGGTGGATTCGATTGAATTCAGGTTTGTGTGAAAGCTGGTGGACGTGAGTATGGGAGTGTCGATGCTTTTGTGTGAGGCTGAAAAATGAAGTAGTGCTCTTCTTGATAGCTGTGCAGGCTGTGATAAACGTTTCTTATTCATGACTGACTTGATTCATGCTTGACGTTGCCAGTTAGCTGCACGTAGATGCATCATGTCTTGCAACACGACGTTGTAATTACATGCAGTCAGAGTGCAGCCTGGGCAAAATGTGTGTGTGGTTCTGGGATGGAGTGGGGGTTAGGATGGAGGTTGGAAGGAGGAGACAAAGGAAGTTCCCTAAGTGCAACACATGGACACACATCTGAAGAAGTCTGTTACTAGTTTGATTGATTCTCAGAGTTGGAGCTGCTAGTTACTATCTAGTTGTGTAAATTCTGAATATAGATCATTAGATGTGTTGGAGATTACTGTCATTAAACATAAACTTAGACTCAGGCTTTTTAATTCTAGATGTTCATCCTATATACAGAAATTAAATGGCCTCCCACCTTTAGAGTCACTGTTTTTAGCTCTATAATGGGATGTTGCTTTTCGGTTTGGGCACAGAGCCACATAATTGTCAGCCAGCATTCTCTCCTATTCTATCCTATTCACTGTTTTTTAATCTAAAAATATGAACTGATGCTGCAAACATTTGAGCCCCTCTATGGGGGCACAAAAGTAACATATGTGTGACCTAAAATCTCATTACTCATTTCAAATCCGTGTTTTATTTCTTTTTTCTTTTTTTCTTTTTTTTTTACTTTAGCATATACTGATGTTGACCGGGGTGGGGGGTGTCAGTTATGTTGTGTGTCAGGGTGAACTGTGATGTTTTGAAACACAAACACCCGTGGCTGTGGAGGCAAATGGGATGAGTGAAAATGACCATAAAAAAATAAACAGACGGGGGGAAAAAAAACAACCCACGAGCAATTCAATGAAGGGATGCAATAAAGGAACAAGGTGCAGGATGAAGTCATACAAATAAGGAACAATGAAACTGGTTGTCTACATCCGCCTGATGATGCCGTGTATTTCTGGTATTTTAGAGGAGCTCCTGTCTGATAGAATCGGTGTGCTTCTCGGTTCGTGCTTGTTTTAGCTAAGATGATGAAACCTTTGCAAGTGTTCCCTGTTCCGCTCTGGAAAACCAAGACAGAAGTGAGATGAATGTCATCTCCGTTGCAGCTTAACTGCACAATGCTGGTTCAAAGCAGAGAGAAAGCACCTAGGATGGGACAAAGTAACCAGCATTTTGTTTCCACAGATACTGACATCTACCGCTCAGTTCAATGAGGATTTGGAGCTTTGAGGAGAGCAAAAAAAAAAAAAAAATCCTGTTGTCTTGTAACAAGAAGAGTGGAAAAAAGGGGGTAAATCCAGGTCGCAGAGAGAGACAATGCAGATGTGAGAAGGGGAGATAGGGGAGCAGAGAGACGTGTCCACACTATGTACATGGCATTCACACAGAGCTGTGCAGAACACATGACACACAGGTTGAGCAGGACAAGGCATTTGGAGATGGGTGCTGGATGGGACACAGAGGTACGAGGAGAAGCCAGTACATCGACAGGAGACCGTGGCTCAACCAGCTTCTGAGGGGGAAGGGTGGGATCTGGGGATCTGGGGTCGAGGTGGACTGAGTCAGACAGCATGCAAGAGCAAATCTGAAGTGCAACCATCACTGAAAAAATATGACTTTATACCTTTCAGACCAATGACAAAGAAAGAGGCATTCTTGGGTTTCTGTGAAAGTACTAAAAAATGCCTTCAAACTGGCCTACCTTTGAGAGCGTTTGTTTTTCTTCTTAATATCAGCTAGGCAGGGTGTGACTATTACGGAGATCTGTGAATCTGGCTGAAAATGCTGACGGAAACATCTGTCGACATGCAGACAGGTTAAGTTAGAGTTAAATGTGTGATGTAGTAGAGGTGTGACATCAGCCACCTGCTAAATTTCTAAACCTGCAGACTTCAAAACATTTAAGAAAGAGAGGAAAGAAAAGAGGCAATGTGACTGCGACTGGTGTTTTCTTTCTACAGCATCTGAGGAGACATGTGGCCATTATCGGCGGCCCAGTCCACGCATGCAGGGCTGGGTCGTCGCTATGCTGAATTTGAAACTCTTTATCTCACTCTTTTTTTTTCTCAAGGGGTGTTGTGCAGTCATTCACGATGGAAAGGTACCTTTTCCTTCCATTTCTGGCAGGCTTCAGAGATCCGTCATCCGAGAAATTAACGGGACCGGTCCAATTTCCTGTCTCGTCCCCTTTGAGTCGGCTAAACTGTTGCGCACTAGTAAGAAAATGAGTCAGTTTATTTAGGACTGAATGTCCTCACGGTGCAAAACGTCAAACACATCCATCCCATCCCATAAAATGAAAAAAAAAATGCACTCACACCAGAATGTACATTTGTGGTTCAAGAAAACAGACATATCACGCTAAGCATGGTCAAAGAATATTTATGTCGCGAACACCGGCGCTCCGCTAACATGCACACCTGCAGGAGTGTTCGACTGGTTCTGATACACATCGCATGATCACATGATGTATCACTGTTCTTTAAAAGGGAGGAACAATGAGGAGAGTTGTGTTTCACGATCCCACTTGGGATTAAAAAGTGGTCGGCAGCGAGTTTTCAGTTACAAATATAGATCATTTTGTCCATCTCAGGGGAAGATGATCAGCTTGTCCACGCCATCTGTGGCTTTTGTTTGAATTGCTGTTCAAAGAAACGGTTCTGATTTGGAGATGGATTATGTATTATGGGAATCAGCCGGTTGCATCAGCTGGTCTTCACCACGTTGTCTATGATGAAAAACAGTGTTTGCACCAGTAAAACCATCAATGTCTACACAACTATGGACATTGAATCTGACTGTTAATTTGCAGACGTAAAACATTTCCTGGTTTGTTCAGAGTACTTTCAAGATGGTTGCTCGGTCTATGCAGAGAGAAGCCTTGATGTAGCTTAAGACATCATGCCAGCATTGCTCGAAACCACAAGTCCTGCTGGTGCAATCGGGTTTTCTTCACGGTTCGACCAACACGAAGGAATAAAAGTACGGTTATATTGGTCTAAATTGGTCTGAAGCTGTCAAACATAAATGCTACGTTACGCAACTGTGTAAAAGGGAGCTATTTGGTGCAGCTGGTTGATGGCCCTAAGGTGTATCACCGAGTCTGTTTACAGTCATTTACAAAGAGCTGTGCTTTGGAGAGCAGCGAAAAACTGACACAATACCAAAGGACACAAACATACTTGATGTAAAATTAAAGATCAGACGGTATTGAAATGCAGACCCAGCGGTGTGTTGGTCCTTTCATCTGGCTGATTGTTATTCATGTGCGAGTCATCTCTGTGGGCGCCGTGCTGCTAAATTCAACCCGCAGAGCTCTCTGAGTGCATCATCACCGGGTGCTCGACGTGTCACGGCTGATGTGCAAGAACATTTAGCTGCTCTAAGAGCCTCTTAAACACCCACTGCAAACCGTCTGTGGCGTGGAACCATATTCACATCACTCACGTCGCTGTCAGTTCCACGGGAGCAGCATCGTTCAGCGGCTCACGTCCGCCAACACGGAGACGGAGGCTCGTTGTGGGTTGATCGAAAGCACCGTGAAAACGATGCGAAGCCAATCTGCTCATCGGACAGATCCTATTTGATTTGTGTTTCTGCTTTCTGGGTCCTGCATGCACCTGCATGTGTCACCATTCTTCTTCTTGTGCTGATGGAGATAAATGTATCTATCTATTGACGAGTCTCGCTGACTCAAGTCAATTCGGGTCGGACGGGGGCACGAATGAGTCTCCGGTGTTTTAAAGAGACTTGAAAGCAACCTGAACATATGTATTATTGGATCCTGTGGCTTTGGAAGACTTCTTAAGACAGTTCATTGTTCCCGTCAAAGCAGCACATTAACCTGTCAGTCACTGTTAATCTCCACCTGAAGCTCTTTCCCGTCTCGTCCGTGCATGAAAAGGAAATCACTGGAGCTGCTGTGTAGTTGAATCAATGCAGGAGTCTGGATGTGGAGGAAAAACTGAGAAAGTCTGATGACTTGAACACATCGAAAAGGGCTCATTTCTTCAATAAATCTGGGCTGAGTGATTTTTAGTCAAACGACAGACGAGTGCTGATAAGAAGATAAACCATAAAGGAGAAAATTATTATATTCAGCTTTGCTGCTTGTTGATTTTCAGTGACTATTTCAAATCCACGTCTACACATCAAATCGAGGTGAAGGTTGATACATCGGTCACAGCAGGATTCTGTCCATCGCTGTCATCATATATCGTGTTCCTGCACATCCAGTGTCTGGCAGCCTCATCTGGATGTCAGCTGATTCATGTGACATGTGACGCGTGGCCACATGAAGTCAGTCGATGCTGTTGTACACCTCCAGCAGGATCCTATGACCGTCTGATGGATGAGGGCACAAAGCAATTGGTGTTTCTGTGCAACCGCATTCCTCCTGTTGTAGCCTCGATATTTGCAGAGATAATTTTTTCTGTGAAGCACACAAGCTCCTGATAAACATGCTGCTGGCACTGATTGGATCTGGTGAGCGCCGGAGGCTGGGTGAGACGTGGACTTCTCCTCCATGGCCATTTTCATTCTTCTCACCCCAGTCGCCAAAATAAAATGCTTCATCTTTACAAACCACAGATACATCTCTACAATTTGGCAACAAAGCCCGATGTGATGTTGTTGTTTGGTTGATAACCAATAAGAAACGTTGTGGTTGAAACTTGCCGTCCACAAATGAAGGACTCAAAAAAACAGAGCTCCGACACATGGAGACCATCACTGAGATATTTACTGGACCATACAATGCCAGCATTTTATTCCAGGACTGGGCCGTTCTCTCTTTTCACACACACACACACACACACACACATGCATTCATCACTCCCGCTCCATTCTGGTCATCTCCTCTCTCTCTCTCTCTCTCTCTCTCTCTCTCTCTCTTTCTCTCTCCCCCAAACTTGCATTGAGGTGTGTGTGCAGACAGGCTGTAGCAAAATGGCTGCTGCTGGTTTCTGCTTTGTGGCTTGTCCCCCCCCGCTCTCCAACATTAAAGGAGCAGCGTGAGGACACAGGCGACCAAGGTGTGTGAGTGTGAGCAGCCGGGAATTCATGCATCTCGCTGCAGTAGGATGCCATGAATCCACGTAAGGTGTCGTCAGAGCAACCCAACCAGCCGGCTGGGGCGGGGTTGCTCGTGGGGAGTTGTTGATTTAGATTGCAGCACATTTATGTTTGCACTGAAGTAAACATATGAGCTGCAGGTGGGAACAAATCTGATTGGTCCCGTGATTGCGGGTGAGATTCAGGCTCGTTTCGGCCATCAAGCATTCCTTGCTTCTCAACATCTGCTCGTCTCACACTGAAATTTCTCTCAAATTGTCCTTTATCAATAATAGGTGTTTTAACGGGCTCATAAAGGAAAAGTATCCATCTGTTAATGTTGCAGAGGTATTACGAAACATGGCTCTGCAGGGGCCGGAAGTGCACCGATTGCAGCCGAAACATGATTTATTCATGAGGGACCAGTATGAAATACACATCATCTTGGACATATGTGAAATCATCATCAGCTCCAAAAAGGGGGAGGGGGGAGGGGTAGGGGTGTCGTTTTGATGCCTCTGTAAGATGTAGGCTACCACCAGTCAGAAAATCAAATAAAGATCTTTGGGAATAGAAAGAAGAAGAAAACATTTCCATACACAGCCGGAGCACTGTGTATGGTGTGAATGTGATGCTTCATTTTCATAACAGAAATCCAATGAAAATTGTTTTCTATGCCACTGGGAAAAAAGATGGATGGTTAATTGCTATTGTTCTCTCCAGCCATTAACCCCACCCCTCCCCCCACCTAGATTTATCACTCATAATTCACCACTTACAGATCTGCAAATAGGCAACATGCTTGGCAGCTGAGTAAAATCATTCTGATTTGTTCATGGCGACAACAGAAGCAGAAATCCATCACTTACCTCTTGATGTAGTTCTTTCCATAGAGAATCTGCTGTAACAGTGTGACGAGTCCAAATGCGCAAATAAACATGAAACAGAGAGATCTGTTGCCGAGTATGTCTTTACCCGACGATGGGTCGGCGTATCCCATCCTGCGGCGCAGCATCCGGGGCTGACGGTGGACACCCGGTTAGGTGTCTCTCTCCGCTGCATCAAGGACCGGGAGCGCAGGTGTCTGGTGCGCGCTGGACCGCTGGACACTGTCCATCACGGCGCTCACAGCATCCTTCACCGCGATCACACGGCGAATGGATCCAAATCGGAGCAAATACAAGCCGTGTGTGTGTGTGTGTGTGTGTGTGTGTGTGTGTGTGTGTGTGTGCGGATGGGGGGGCTTGTGACAAGGCTTCAGTTGTGTTGCTAACTTGGGAGGAACAACCCTGACATTATGACACTGT
>CAAKHB010002516.1:115626-161095 GCA_901007665.1 Aeoliscus strigatus
CGGCCCCCCCCCCCCCCTCCCCTGTTTGCATAAGAACAAAGACCTTTTCATGCGGCCTGGTTTCATACCTGATTGATTCTCCCACACCAGCCGCAGTCGTTTCAGGATTATGACGCCATGAATGCACACGTCGTCTTTCCTGTCTCCTATCAAGATTCCATCGTCTGTTCATCTCTGAGGGGACTAAGGCACCGAGTGCTCATGACATTACATCCTTACCTGATGTTCTCATCTCATAGATTCTCCACAGTTGGGCCAAAAGCACGACACAACATGGCCGTTACTAGTTTCCTCCCAAACGGTTAATCTTTAACCAAACCACAGGATCTTCTCATGAACAATATTCTCCAACGAGCTTCCTCTGTGACTGTTGGGACACCAGCGCCCCTTTCATCTTTGATTACTGCCATTTTAAAGGAGGTTAAAGATATGACTCATAGAACCATAAAATACCAAAATCCAGTTAAATCTTAATCCAGTGAGACTTCATCTGAACAAGGACGAATACGCAGTTTGCCTGCAGGTGTGTTTGCAGCCTAAGACACAGGAAAAAAGTTTGTTAGGCAGATAATGAGATTATGATTGTATTATTATTTTGTATTTCTTTTTCATTTAAACATGATCCCTGGTGTATGGTCACTGTATATAAATGCCAATACAGAGTAGTTCAACCTACTTAACATAAGTTGTATTCAGTTACAGCGTTTTTTATTATTTTTAAAAGATGCAAAGGGTTTGTAGCAAACAAACGTCCCCAGATGTGTGTTCACTTCTGTCTGGAGAACTTGACTGTGGGGTGGAGCATCTCTGTCGCACCACTGCTTCTTCCAGTCCGGAGCATCATTTGTTCATGGAACGTCTTTTCCAACGCGCCGAGGGAACGGCACGTGTTTCCAGCTTCGACACACGCAGAGGAAGTCTCATCGTATTTGTGCAGCTGTGTGTTTGTTTTGTTAATTCCTGAAAGCCACAAGCTGCACTGGGAGCGGAAGCTGTGATTACCACACATCACATCACCACCACACACACTTTCGAATCCACATGTCTGCTAACCGTCCATCCAGCAGCTTCAAGTCAATATTTAATCTCAATATTTGTTGACATGAGCTGTTGTTCCCTCTGTCCGCAGTGAACCCCTGCTGTTATTTCCCCTGCCAGCACTGGGGTGTGTGTGTACGATACACCGAGGACAAATACGAGTGTGACTGCACTCGCACCGGCTTCTATGGAGAAAACTGCACAGTCCGTGAGTCCAGTTGTCCTCTCATATCCTCTTCTTATTGCAGGTTGAATTTGGAATGTTGTGTTTTTCTTGGATGGGCAGCCAATGTGAAATGAGGAAATAGTTTCACTGTCTAGACCCAAATATTTGTGGGATAAAAACAACAGCAGAACAGAGGCCGACTGAAGACGAGAGCACATGGGGCTGCAGATCACCCTCAAACTCTGCCAGTCCGCTTCCCAATAACAAGGATCCCTCAGAGCGCCGTCCATAATCAGATGTGATGTAACTGGCAGGCAGTCGTACAGTTACATCACGTTCATCAGACATAATAACAGTGAGCCAGTGATGGGAGTGTGTGGAGACAGAAGGAAAAAGGCTGATGGGGGGAAGGAAGGGGCCCAGAAAGTCAAACAGGAACTGCCAATGGAACTGAGTGATAACATTTTCATCATATAACACACAGGGAACCTCTCTTTACACACAAAGCACCAAAGTATTTTATTTTATTTTATTTTATTTTATTTTATTTTATTTTATTTTATTTTATTTTATTTTATTTTATTTTATTTTATTTTATTCTATTCTATTCTATTCTATTTATATACATTCTCTGTTAACAAATAACAGAATCCTCGTTGACGGTCCTGTAGGACTGTGATGGAATGACTTTGTTGAGTGAATTTCCACATGTAACACCCCACTCACTTACTTCCTGTCATCACCAGATTGTTTTTTAATGTGTTCTCCCGACACAGCTGAGCTGTGGACCAGAGTTCGCCAGCTCCTGAAGCCGAGTCCGGACGTAGTACATTACATTCTCACCCACTTCCGCTGGCTCTGGGACATCGTCAACTACACCTTCCTGCGGGACGTTCTGATGCGGCTGGTTCTGACAGGTCACTGATGCCCCGCAGCTTTTCACATGTTTAATACATCAGACTCATATTTCTGTGTTTCTTTTCTTTTTTTGTGTGTGTGTATGAGCAGCCAGGTCCAACTTAATACCCAGCCCTCCGACCTTCAACTCTAAATACGGCTACCTGAGCTGGGAGTCCTACTATAACCTGAGCTACTACACTCGGATACTACCGCCAGTACCAGACGACTGCCCCACACCTGTAGGGGTCAAAGGTTAGCAGCAAATGATTAGAATCAGCAGTACTTAATTGATCCCAGAGGGAAATTCCTTCGTTCCAACAGATCCAGTCAGGCAAGATATATCAATGAATGAATGAATGAATATTTGCTAACAATATATAAAATATTTATTCATAAAAGAAATGAATAAAATACAAGTGTGCACATCTACATAAGGTAGATCAAAGTAACGTGTTTTCTTAGCATCAGTGCAGAAAGTGAGATATATCAAGTATTTATAGTGATACGGTCATTGTGTACTTTATTATTTGTGCATTTATCCATGGTGAAGTCCCTAATTGATTTTCTAATTAATAACAACACATAGTGATTTTAAACCCAGGTTTATGTCAGATTCACATAGTTGAGAGTATAATCTTGGAACCTTGGAAGGTGCAGAAGTGCAGCATGTATCAGCGGGCTGACATATTATGGCTAGAGGCGTGGTGTATCTGTGTTTTGCCCGCTGCTGGGTGTGACGTTGTTGTGTTTTCTGCTCAGGCAAAGCTCGGCTGCCTGACCCTGAGCTGCTGGTTGAGAAGCTGCTGAGGAGAAGGACCTTCAGACCCGACCCCCAGGGCTCCAACCTCATGTTTGCCTTCTTCGCACAGCACTTCACCCACCAGTTCTTTAAGACGTACAACCGCATGGGTCTGGGCTTCACCAAGGCGCTGTCACACGGGGTTAGCTCAGTTTTTTGTAGTTGGTGTTATCGAAAGCGCAGTTAGTGGAACATTCACAGTGACGAATGATCCAAGAGGGACAGTCGCACATCAAAGAGACACTTTTATAGAAGAAAATACATGTATGAACTGTCTGATAATGTCAGTGCTCTTTTGTCCGGTGCAGGTGGATGCAGGACACATTTATGGAGACAACCTGCAACGTCAGCTCGAGCTCAGGCTTCACAGAGACGGCAAACTCAAGTATCAGGTGAAAGAACAAGCACGAATGTTCCTGCACTGCAAAAACTCAAAATCATACCAAGAATATTTGTCTTATTTCAAGTCAGAATGTCTCATTTCTAACCATAAACCTGGAAAAGTATCTCGTTTTTATATATTTTTTTTTACTTATTTCAAGCTATTTTCACTTGAAATAAGCAGAGGAGCAAGATTATTTTTGCTTGTAATAATAAAAAAAAAACAATTGTAGATTTTCCTTTTTTTAAATGAAAATTTGCGATTAAAAAAATGTGCTTTTTTCTGGTGATGTTTTAAGTGAAAAGAAATTTGTAACTACAAATTAGACAAATATTCTTAGTAAGATTTAGAATGCTTCCAGTGTTCCAGTGTGAAAATGCCTTTTTATACTAAGTGGAGGCGTTTCTTTGTCCTGTAAAGTGATGACGTATCGTTTTCCCCATCAGTTGATTGATGGAGAGATGTACCCTCCCTCTGTAGCTGATGCCACCGTCAAGATGAGCTACCCCCCCACGGTTCCCCCTGAGGCGCAGATGGCCATTGGACAGGAAGTGTTCGGACTCCTTCCTGGTTTAGGATTGTACGCCACGCTGTGGCTGAGGGAGCACAACCGAGTGTGTGACGTCCTGAAAGCGGAGCATCCCGCCTGGGATGACGAGCAACTCTTCCAGACTGCACGCCTCATCATCATCGGTGAGCTGGACGCAGTGTTAACCCCTCCCTGCCTCCAATGACTCCCATGATACAGAATCACTAAAGGAATTAAAGGAATAGTTCAACATTTTTTTTAGGTATTTATTTGATTGATTTAGATTGAACTTCCCCTTCATTTGTTACTTAATGCTGTGGATGTGTGTTGCAGGGGAGACGATACGGATAGTGATCGAAGAATATGTGCAGCACCTCAGTGGATACCTGCTGCAGTTAAAGTTTGATCCCACCCTGCTGTTCAACAGCCAGTTCCAGTACGGGAACCGAATCTCTCTGGAGTTCAGCCAGCTCTACCACTGGCACCCACTAATGCCGGAGAGCTTCCTCATTAACGGAGATGAACTGTCGTACGCACAGTTCCTCTTCAACACCTCTGTTCTCACACACTACGGCGTGGAGAAGCTGGTGGACGCCTTCACTCGGCAAGTTGCTGGCCAGGTAACGTAAACATGGGAAGAAAGGAATTCAAATGTTAGCGTGTGAAGTTTCCTATTGCTACTCCCATTACTGCTGTGCTGTCACCTGCCAGTTAACCCCCCTGGGACATTAAAAATATTAAAAACTTTGAAAATATTAATCCCACTGAGTTAACCCCACATATTAGAAGACTTTTGTGACTTTCGCTCTTTTTTTTATCTAAAATCCGTCAGTGAAGCGACCATATATTATTCCTTGAGTTTATTAAAACATTTTCAAGAAAAATATTCATCTTTGTATACAAATATAATATACTCGAAAGTATATTAATTATGAATGAATTTATACATAAATATAATATAAAATAAAAATACTTCATACATTAATATATATTTATAGATAAATAATATATATATTCATAAAACTAATAAAGATAAATATAAGATACAGGATTAAACAAAGATCATCAAATGCAACCTTTTACATAAGGTAACATATGTTCTCAGCAGTAAATCGTCTACAATAATCAAACCTTTGTCCTACAGATCGGTGGGGGCCACAACATCAATGCTGTGGTGACCAAAGTAGCTGTTGGAGCCATAAAGGAATCCCGGCAACTCCGCATTCAGCCCTTCAACGAGTATAGGAAACGCTTTAACCTCAAGCCATACACGTCATTCACACATTTCACTGGTAAGGACAAAAAAAATGGTTGTGTTCAGACCACACAAACGCAGCCACGTGATTTACGACTTTTACGAGTCCTTGAGAGCAGCTGTATGTACATTCTTTCAGTACGCCTGCACAGAAAGCGCTCTCGCTCTCAAAAGTTTTAGAGTTCCAGGGAAAAAAGGGCCAAACGTTTGTTTTGGCATCAGTGCATTTTGGCGTCCATGTAAAGGTTCAAAGGATTTCTACGTGTGATGGTGCTGACGCAAGTTCTGTTTCCATTCAACTCCACTGGCTGTGAAAGATCATATGGAAGCGTTGTTGTCATGGAGACCACTCCCGTCAACATGGAAATGTATCGTAGGCTACAGGCAGGATGTCGTCCAGTAAATATTACAGTTGCTAAATGAGTGTACAAAGATGGATTAAAATAAGATGAGTAGGCAGGTAAGTGGTCATTGTGCTGGTGCGAACTTGAGTCTGCACCAGTTCTAATCGCATTCCTGGAGATATTTATGAACCGACGGTGGCAGAAGTATCGCCTGACTGTCATTCCTCGAGCCCGGCTGCTAGTTGGACTAAAAATGTATTCCTGGAGATGTGGTGTTACATATTTGATGGAGTTGTGATGCTATTGTCGTCTTTTACAGACAATGAGGAGATAGCGCTCATGCTTGAAGAGTTCTACGGTGACATCGATGCTCTTGAATTCTATCCTGGTTTGATGTTGGAAAAAACGCGACCGGGGGCCATATTTGGTGAAAGCATGGTCGAGATGGGTGCGCCGTTCTCCCTAAAAGGCCTCCTGGGGAACCCAATATGTTCTCCAGACTACTGGAAGCCCAGCACCTTTGGAGGCAAAGTCGGCTTTGACATAGTGAACTCTGCGTCCCTGAAGAACCTGGTCTGCCTCAACACCAGGACGTGTCCGTATGTGGCGTTTAAAGTGCCAGCCGAGGAGCAGTTAAGAGGAGAGAAAGGCGACAGTAAGATCAGGACTGATGAGCTTTGACCTTTCGCAGACACCAGATGGTGTGAGATCCCCACATGAAGGTCAGGGAGGCTGCAGCTACGAAACAAAACAAGTGCTCCAGACTTGTGTGAAGAAGGCAATAACGCACTGAAAGAGCAGCAGGATCCCCTCCCAGAACCCAGAGCTCAGCAGGAACTCAAGCTCACTCATTGTTCACTTGGTCTGACAGGAAATAAAGTTTGGTGTGAAATGCTTTGTGCCAGAAGAGAGAAATACCACCGACATGCTCACATGGTCCAGTAATAAAGGTATGAATACTGGCAGTGATTTAGATCTTTTGTTGTTCCTCCCACGAGCCACCTCCCAGTCATCATTTCTTGTAAATCCAGTGTTTCTTTTGGCAACGACTAAAAAATGATGGAAGAACACAGGCAGTGCAAGGTGTACATTTTTTTTTTCTTCTTTTTTCACACAGGGTTCACAATGAGAGTTCAAAGCCAAACAGTGAAAGTTGGAACATTTTGACTAATTAAGATGCATTTAAAAATGACCAGTGCATAGCAGCACGAAAAAGAAGCATGACTCAGCACTTTTTGACAAGGTAATTATTTACATGAATCTTTTTTTCATCAATACTGTAGTATTGTAAAATCAGATGTTCAAAAATTTGTAGCTTGTTAATTGAGATTTTGGTGTCGGTAGTAGTTTTAGTGTTAGTATTTCCCTCCTGTGGTGAAAATGAGAATTGCACTTTTACGACAGATACAAAACGTCATCACGTTG
Organism: Aeoliscus strigatus; assembly: GCA_901007665.1. Classification (NCBI taxonomy): domain Eukaryota; kingdom Metazoa; phylum Chordata; class Actinopteri; order Syngnathiformes; family Centriscidae; genus Aeoliscus; species Aeoliscus strigatus. Next base: position 122,465 of record CAAKHB010002516.1, read on the forward strand.
CCTTTACTGTCATTGTACCGATTTCTGAGGAACACATCCACTTTTTTAGTGCAACACAAAGCAATCCTTGAAACACGTGATTCATTTAAATTACACTTACACCAACAATTCATCTTTGAAATGCATTAACTCTTGTTTAATGGAGTCATCAGGTGGTGTGGCAAAACATCATACTCGTGCTAAATGTTTGATGGATTTAAGCTCTGAGGCCATTTTCTGTAGTCCGTTAGTCCGCGAACGCATCATCGCTCTTTGCGGAAGCTAAGCTAGCGCATTAGCATTGCTGGGTGTCACTGGGAACTGTCGACACGTTTATTTACGCTGTCCGTTCTCAAAGGTAAGATTCCTTCACATGCAGTAAAATTTGGTTGTTGGGTATTTATATATCACATCTGGAATTATGTGAGTTGAGACTAAAGTTGACGTTCACCCCGCTTGCAGCCTGCCAGTGTTGACGGTGAGCGACAGGGTGTTTGTAGCTAAGGCTAAACGAGCGCACATTCAGGAACCGCAGCTGAACCTGCTGCGATAACGGCCCTCGTCCTTCTTTACTAACGACTAATTGGATTGGATTCATCCGGCCTCATCGTAGCATTTTGAAGAAACAAGATTCTCTATAGCTGGCAACTGCTTTGCGAGAAATAAATAACTAGAACAGTGACGTTTACAAGGCTGTTGTATAATATTATAACGGGCCAACGTTATATTCACGGTCATGAAGTTTACTGTCATTTCCCGAAATGACAATTCAATTCAAGTGAAACCCCGGTTTTATTTTGTGTATGTGTACGTACGAGAGGTTTGTTCATCTGTCCATATGTGCAGTTTATTCCGACAATGACACACTTTAGCTTGAGCTGTGTATGTTTTCCCTGTCCTAGTTTTGACATAAGCCCTTTGTTTATAGCCTACGGCAGACAGAACCCTGGTTCGTGTAGATTATTATGGATCACTGACTTCAGTAAAAACAACTACAAACGTGCTGTTATGAGGTCACACCCACACAGACATCAATAGGAGAGATTAATACCACCTGTTCGTTTTTTTATTTATCAGAATATTGATGTAAGCTGTACAAATACATAAAAAGAAGTCAAATGTATGTAAATCAAAAGTTGCATCTGTGTCCTGTCTACATATTAATAGTTGCTGCCCTCAGGTGAGCTGTTGTCATGACGACTCTGGATGATAAAATCCTGGGGGAGAAGCTGCAGTATTACTGTAGCAGCAGCGAGGACGAAGGCAGCGACAATGACGATGACGAAGGGGAGGGAAAGACCATCAGGGACGCCAGCGTTCAGGAGGTTGAGATCGACTACAATCCGGATGGAAGCGCCGTCAATACAGGTAGCTGACCTGAACACGTGCACGCTGTAATTAGAGCATCGGAAATGGATTCCAGCGCTTCACGTCACATTCATGTGTTAAAATACCAGTGAGGGAAGCGTCAGAGCACTTAGCAGTTGGTTCTGTACACTACGTCCTCAGCCACATGAAACCATCAAAGCATGAAAATCTGGTGTGTTTTCGTTTCAAATGGTGACGTCGACGTCGCAGGACCAAAGGGTGTGATCAACGACTGGAGGAAGTACAAGCAGCTGGAGGTGGAGCAGAAGCAGGAGCAGAAGAAAGAGATGGAGAGGCTAATCAAGAAGCTGGCGATGACCTGCCGCTCCGACCAGGACCTGGAAAAAGACAAGGAGAAAGAGAAGCAGCTGCAGGAAAAGATCCAAGGCAAAGTGAGTGACACGAGGACAACATGCTTGTGAACTGCAAACTGCAGCCGCTAGCGTGTGAAAGCAGTACGGGAAGTGTTGGTTTGTCCGTCAGGGGGTCCGAACGTAACACACGTGTGTGTGGTTTCCTCTGTCGATCCAGATGACCACGCAGGAGTACAACATGCTCCGGGAGGGAGACGACGACGAAGACTTCCTGCAGCACTACCGCATGCAGCGAATCGAGGAGATGCGGCGCCAGCTCTGCCGCGGCAAACGCTTTGAGCGCGTCTTGGAGCTGAACAGCGGCGAGGAGTTCCTGGAAGCCTTGGACAAGGAGGACAAATGCACGCTGGTCATGATCCACATCTACGAGCCGGAGGTGCCGGGCTGTGAGGCCATGAGCGGCAGCCTGATATGTCTGGCTCGGGAATACCCGCTGGTGAAGTTCTGCAGCGTCCGCAGCTCGGCCATCAGCACCAGCGCGCTGTTCAGGGACAGCGCTCTGCCCGCGCTGCTGGTTTACAAAGGAGGGGACCTCATCGGCAACTTTGTGCGTCTCACAGACCAGCTCGGGGAGGACTTCTTCGCAGTGGACCTGGAGGCCCTGCTGCAGGAGTACGGCCTGCTGCCCGACAAGTCCCCCACCGTCCCAAAGGCCGTACGCAATGGAGCCATCATACAGAGTAACCCGAGTGACGACGACTCCGATCTGGATATAGACTAGACGTGTGCATGGACCATAGATCATTTACATGTATGGATACGACCCCCCCCCCCCCCCCCCACCACCACCACCCCCGTAGTGATGATGGACTGAATCAAAACAACCAGCGTTGAAGCAGAACCAAACGGAAACATATATCATTCCAGCTGTAAGTAAATTTCTGTCCGTCATCATAGTGAGAAGCTGAGGTTGATGTAGATGTTACTGTGGATTGTGACTGTCCATTATTTATTCATTGTATATTCTAAAAACATTTCCTTGCTTTGATCCACCCTCTTCCTATCAACAAACTAACTCCGTTTTTGTAACTTTTGTATGTGCTGCACGATTTCACATTGTGAGGAAAATAAAACACAAGTTCGGACCCGCTGTTTTTGTTTTGTTTTTTACTTTTTTTAAAAGTTATTTTCGTACTGTGTTGGGATGATGACAGTATTGCACATGTATTAAGTGAGTTGTTTGTTCTAACAAGCGCCGGGTCCGTTCCCCAGAGAGGACGGTTTACAAGTCGGTGAAGTCATCCGACCTGTCGGTAGCGGCTGAATGAGGCTGGGTAGGTCTCATACGGTTTGCAAACAGCTCAGCAGCAGCAGGGTGAGAGAGGGCAGCGCCAGCCGCAGCAGGGTGGAGCCTGGATGGAGGCGACCGGCTGAGCCATGCAGGTCATGTCTGCAGAACGCCCGTTCCAGCAGCAGGCGGGTGTCTGTGTTGATACCTGACAGGAAAAGAGACAACCTGAGTGTCTAATTATGGTTCTGTTGATTGAAACCACGTCATCACCCCTCTGGTGCGTCCATGACCCTGAAATGTCTGACTGAAATCGATCTGACACGCGACCAGACTCACGCAGTGTCCAGCTGCTCTCTGATATCAACACGTGTTTACAGAGTTTTACAGCGCCGACGCGATACGCACCGTGTTCTGACCATTCGTCCCACAGATGCTGAACGTCGGCATGATGTTCTTGGTGTTCATGATGATCTGGGTCTTGTTTTTAAAAGAAACGAGACAGAATATTTTAAATAGAACAGTTTGACAGCAAATAGTTTTAAATAGAAAACGTCCATTTTTGGAGTATTTAGTATAAGTAATGTTGCGTTGCAGTCGTAGAGGATGGAGATGAATGTGCTGAATAGTGTGTGTAGGTTGTCGAGTACCATTGGAGTGATGCCACAGCATCCGCTTGAGCTCCCTGAGAGCCTGGGTGAGGTTCTCCAGCCGGTCGTGGAGGTGGATGTTCTCCTCGATGAGTTCGTGGATGGTGTCCTGCAATTCAAAGCTCTGACTTTGTAGGACGAGCAGAGTAAGAGGGAAGAACAGCAACGCCGGCCTCGGCCTCCTCATGGCGGCACGCAGCCTCTGCTCTGGGAGGGAAGCTGACACATCTTCACGTCCTCTCCATCGGACCCCCGTCACAGGATGTGTTCAAGCACACAGCAGTCGCTGCAGGATCCTTTATCAGCTTCAGGTCAGTGGGCGGTGGCCAGTTCTTCTTTCCATGGGTGGAAAGCTGCCAGCGGGCTTCGTTAAAATCCATCTGATGATTCCACATCGGCGAGCAGGGTGACGCCAGCGATGGAGGCCGTTTAACACCAGTGTCATTTGATTGGAAACGATATACTTGTAATGTCCGTGTGTTTGTTCCACAAATTACTGTTACAAAAAGAAATAAATGGAGGTCATCTGCTGCCTGGGAGCTGAAGTTTTATCTGCTGGCTGGGACACACATCTAATATTTAAGAGATTTATGAAAAAAATAAATAGAATGTTGAGTTCTTATAGCATTTTTTAGAATTGGACATATTTGTCCATTAGTACCTTACATTAGTACCAGTGTATAGTAAATCTGTTTCATACTGTTCCACTGAGTGATTTGAAAAATTAAATGTTGAATTTCAAACTTTGTCTAGAGAGAGACTGTTACAAAAACAGGCAAAATGACAGAGAGACCATATGTGCTCAGATGGACAGAAATGTCCATGGTGAAGCACTGAGGCTCATTGATAATTGATTAATAGTTATTAGGCATCCATCTGCAGGTTGACCTCCTGACCTCTCTGCATCAGCAGTTTGGCAGAGGGGAAAAGACTGGTAGTTCTATTTTTTTCTCATTTTTCATTTTGTTTCTTTTTGTTTTGTTATTCATATATATATATATATATATTTAAAAGATACCATATATAATTTGCAAAAGAATGTGAGTGTGGATTGCAATAAAAAAAAAAACGCCAGGGGCTTGAAAAATTAAATTCTCAATAAAGAATACAACAGAAAAAAAATCAAACATTTATTCGGTCGATGAAAGGACGAGTTTTCGGTTAAGCATCTGATGTCATCACTGCCGTTAAAGAAAACTGTGTAATTGTGGCACATAAGCCAGAAGGTGTTTGAATGAGCAGTTGACAGCAGCTTTTTCCCACCAGGGGCTGATCAACATTCATCATTATAAATAAAGAACCAGTTTACTGAGGCTACTTGGATCATGGCCGTTTGCACTCATGGATTATAATGTCCTTTGTCTGTGGAACATTTACATTACATTAATGTCATGTTAATTCACTCTGCGTGTGATGTAAAGTGAATTATTTCCAGGTCTTGGCTATAGCGCATACAGGTGTAGCTAAATATGTCAGTTTGTTTTTTCTGCCATTATTATTAAAACTCACATTCCAGATGCAGCAATCTGAAGATCAAGAACCCTGTGATGACGGACAAGGTGACGTCCAGGATTATGAAGTATGAAGACTCGACATCAGATGTCCCGACAGCTGAAAGCTCTGCCTGCACTCCAGCACCAGATAAATCCGACAACGGAATCTCCACTCTTTGCTCTAAATAGTTTGGGTCCAAAGGCTGAGACACACTGTGCTCTGATGAGTTTACTGAGGGTCAGTCGTATGTGGACACACCGTTGTGTGGAATTTATTTTAAAGAAATATAAACATGTAAAGGAATTTTTCTAGTACAAACTCAGTCTGTTGAAGTGTGCTGTTTGAACTGCAGTGACCGTGCTTAATTCCCCTGACTTGCCTTTGTTTAAACTGTTGTATTTATTTTATAGTTCTCTCACTACTTTGCTAAACACTGAAAATACCATTGTGCAGTAACATCTCTTCATACATCAGCCGGCCTCATATGAATTGAACAGAACAAAATCATGTTTTTTCCCCAAACAAAATCTTTTATTTATTATTGTGAGTCAATTTATGCAGTCTTGGCAGCCCTGGCGCGCTTCTTTTTCACCACGACAGGCTTCTGGCTTTTCAGAATAGCGCTGGCACGACGCAGGGCAGCCTGGGGGAGACAAAGTGGAGTCACATTTTCAGCAGATCGTCGTCAACAAGACATTTACGCTTGTACGTTGTGCATGAACTCACCATGCGCAGGTCCTTCCTGTACTTGTTCTTGTTGATGATGTGCCTCAGGCTGTTGAGGGTGGCGCGGGAGTTCTTGTTAATGGTGATCTTCTGGTAAGAGCTGCCGGGCTTGTGCTGACCTGCGTGACAACGTAAATTAGTGAACACATTTACGGGTACTAGCTACAAACAAGTCACTGCTCATTTCCAGGTGTGGAAGCACGTTTCTTGTCTTTACAGATCAGTTCATATTAGAGCAGCTACATCAGTCTTTTTCTAAGATTCAGATTCTGTGTGGAAATAACCTCTGATGTGTTAACTGTCACGTGTAAAATGTGGCGGTCCAGCCTAAAATAAACACACCCTTCATAAACAGGCCATAGAAAATTTAACAATGATAAATACACAAACTAAACATTATACTAAATACTAAATATATGTATTTGCAACAGTAGAAAATGAAAAGATCTTAATGTCAATTGCACCTTCACACCAAGACTACTACTTTGTGTCTTTGCATACATAACATACTAGGGATTAAAACATTCTGAAGTCAAGGGGAGTGTATATGAAGTACTTCAACTCAACTTAACATACTCTCACCCAAGACTGAAATATCTTTAATACTTAATTTCTTAAACCACCTGCTCGAACTTTACAAGCTGCTCAAGCAGACAGGCCCATCAAGTATTTACCTGCACGTTTCTTCAGCACCACCACAACACCCTTGCCATCGGCAGCAGGCTGCACACCCACCGTCTTCTTGTGCACCAGCCCATTGAAGCGGAAGGAGTTCCTGGCCTTCAGGTTGTTGGGCTCCTGACGTATAGACAGATGATTCAGAAAGAGCTCACTGAACAACAGTAAGTTCACTTCAGTATAAAACTACTTAGCAGTATGAACAAATTAAAACCTGTAGGTCTAATACACGTTCAATATATTAGCATTTTTGGCAAACAATGTCGCCTGTCACTCACGGTGCTGTAGGTCTGTCCGTTCCTCTTGATGAGGAAGCTGGAGCAGTTCCTGATGACCATCCACTGCAAGTGGGACGACATGGTGAACCTGGGAAATAAAAATGGGACCGATGTCAATGAACTATCCAATGCAATGTTCCAGCTGACAGACCGCTGTAATTGATGGTTTACGTTCGGTACACGTGATGGTAAACTAACTACTTTCCAGGTTAATGTGACACATTCGGGATTAACGTAACAAAATAGCCAGCTGTGTTTAAGTGGCACAAACACATATGTGTCATATTGTGCTGTTGCTTCTCTTTGCTAACGTTAGCTTCATTTAGCTCAAGCTAGTTGGCCGAACAACGCGGCCTTAGCAGGCGGACTGGTTCTTCAAACTGCCGTTATATTGCTTTGTTATACACGGGCATACACAGCTACATGACATGTATAACAGCCCTGACAACAACGATGTCTTTCGTAGAAACTCCTGAAGCACCTGGAATGGTAGAATAAATGTGTTTTAACAACCGGGCGCTAGCAAACGAAGCGACCACGTTACCTTTTAGCAGAGGAAAAGGACCGAAGAGAGCGGAAACCGATTTACACAACCTCCGTCAGAGATTGTTGCGCACCGGCACTTATACTTTTAGAAATTACTTACAGCATAACACACGTATTTAAGAATAAGACACCTTTATATTGTCTTCTTAGGTATAAAGTAATTGAAACTTGTCGTATACTGACGCTTGTTGAGTGTTTTTAATAGAAGTTTAAGGGGTACTATTTTTTTGGCATACTGATGCGGAGCAACACGTCGATAAGCCACAATGTGTTCACTTACGTCATCGCTGTGCGACCCATGTTTACAGACAGCAGCGATCTTCTTCCAAATGTCAGCTGTCATAACCTAAAAACAGTCACTGACGGAAGACAAAAACATATACTATTACTATTAATACTATTACTACTTATTAGTACTTACTTATTAATATATATCCTAACCCCGGATAACTCCATAATTGTGGACGGAAAAGCTGTCGGTTGTAGAAGTCTTTTCAAAGCACCATTCCAGTGTGGCACTCGGATGTAAGAAACATGGATGACGAGGAAGATTTGGAGACACTTGGTGAGCAACTGTACAGTCGGATTTACCCCAAACACAGGGAGGATGCAGGAAGGCTGACAGGTGGGAGACGTGCACGGCACTGTTAATATTTGCTCAACAAGAACAGTCCAACCTTTTAACCTGAAACATAATTTCTGAGCCCTGCTGTTTGCCACAGGTATGTTGCTGGAGCTGCCAGGTTCTGTCCTGAGTCAGATGCTGCATGATGGGGACATGCTGACCTCAGCAGTGGACAAAGCTCTCAGAGCCCTGCAGCCGGCTGATGAACGCTGGTAGGGGAAACACTACCTGATCTCCAGCATCCCCTGTACACTGGCTATGGACTCACAACATCCGTGAGCTTGGTACATTTGCAGCAAGAGGCTGGACTTTATCACATCACCGTCCTTCCGTTTGCAGCCAAGTGCCTTGTCAGGATGAAGATGACGCGTCTGTGTCCTCCGACTCTTTGGGGGAGCAGCTTTTTGAGCTGGTGAATGTCTACAGCACCGGTCACTCACAGAAGATCACAGGTAAGCATGCCTGTTAAATCTATCTAATGTGGAGCATTTTATACATCGTAGGTGAATACAGTAGTCAGTTTGCTTTAGTTTCTGTGCATAAACGTTTTTTTGTGAAGTGACTTTGTGTTTTTGTGTTCTTTACCCTCATAGGAATGCTTCTGGAGCAGCCCAAAGATGCAATCCTCAGCCTTCTTTCGCACCCCACACTGCTGGAAGAGCAGGTGAACCACGCACTAAAGATTCTGACAGAGTGTGTAACATCCAGATCCTTCACTAACCTGCTTAAAGTGTAGCAGAAATAAATGATCACTTGTTTGTAACAGTATGTGCGTCTGTCTCCTCCAGGCAGAACGCGGAGACAGACGTCAGTGACTTGTCAGACGCTGATGACACAGAGAAGCTGGGGGAGAAGCTCTTTTCATTGGTGGAGGAGCTGGACCCATCTCATGCCAATGGTATCACAGGTGAGATCAGACTGGACAGGTGCATGCAGCTCTATAGTAGAACACGATATCTGACACCATTGTCTTGTGGCTATCGGCGTAGGGATGCTGCTGGAGATGGATAAAGCGGCTCTGTGCCAGCTGCTCACTGACCGCACAATGCTGGAGGGAGCTGTTGAGAAAGCTCAAGCTGCACTGGACTCATGACGAGGGACTGTAACACACATCACCTGCTGCAGCTATTTGTATTTGTTTTATGCTCATATTTGAGTGGACCAACTGAAGACATTGTGTATGTTGAACACATTCCTAATATGTAAGGTGATGGTTCATTTTACAATGAATGAAAGCAACAAACACGTCTTTCAAAGTGCTACAGAGCGCAAAAATACCTTTATTAACAGTATCTGCCTGTTGTATCTTGATGTACTTTACATTAGGAATTCTAAAACATTGGGAGGGAAAAAAAACCCAAAAACAAATGTTACTTCTCCGAAAACAAAATGGGACATTTTAAAATAATAAACAGACGTTTTCACAATCATTTTCAGGAGCTGGGGTGACTTAGGGAATTAAAATGACAAGTACTTCAGAGTACAATTTGCTCTTGTTTCAGGATTTTGATAGATTTATTTGTAGCATATATGGCCAATACAAATGATCAGAATATGAATCCACAATATCTCAGGTGAATCATAAATGCATTGTCAAACCTAATCAGGAAAAAATTAGTTGCTCTTCCCTCACTCACACACACACACACGCGCGCACGCGCAAACGCTCTAACTTTTAAGCCTAAAGCTCATAAATACAATCTGATATACAAATATTTGGATAGATTTTCTTTCAGCCATGTTTAAAATGCTGCGGAAATGTTGATTCCTGACACATCCTTTGATTCAGCAACTGTGTCGGACATCTCCTGGAGAAAGTTAAATTTGGACGAAAAAGCCTGACACATCTTTTAGAGTTGTTAGTGGGCAGGACATGTCAATAAATATCTGGAGACAAGCCGCAGACGCTCTCCAACTATCAGGCTGTGTGAAGCTGAGTCTCTTTCCAGAGGGTGACGGAGGAAACGTGAACACAGCAGACGATGCACTACGGACAAATCATTCTCACACACAAAACGCAGTGGACAGCAGATGAACTGCAGCTGCACATACAACATGGAATTAAAAAGGTGCTACTTTCCTTCTATCCGTCACACATACAATCAATGGACATTTGGACACAGACGTGATCTGGGATGATGGTGAACTGCTGACAGTTGCATTTGAAGCTGGACAGCTTAAAGCAGCAATGTGTTTGTCGTACACTACATGATGTTTAAATGGAAATACAGTTGCGCATGGGTGCATTACGTGTGTGTTAAAACCCATTTTATGCAATTGTAAATCGTTTCAAATGCAGGAATTAACACCCTCAACGAAACACGTGGCGGCTCCTGAGCTGAGCAGGTAGAGTGGTTAAGCTGTTGAGCTGTTGTTAAGATGGCGACTTTGAATGAGGGCTCAGCAGACATGGAGAAGGGTCCTTAAGACAGAGAGCAATAAGTCCATGTGCTTCATTTCCTGCAGGTGGGATTTCACTCGGACCGACAGTTTACGCTCGTTTTACTTCATCACCGGGTACTGGCGCTGACCGCCCAGTCGCCCGGAGCGGACCCCACCCCCCGATGGTGCACTTGTCTGGGAAGAGGAGCAGCAGAGAAAGAGTGTCATGACGAGTGTGAAAGGAAGATCAGTGGCTGAGTACAAAGATCATGGATTCATTCATTCAATCATCATCCAATCAGGGTGCAATCTGTGAAGGACGTTTTGTTCTCTGCATGCTTCTGTACTATACTAATTTATACACCAGCAGTGTGGTTTTCTTGTGTTTGCAATTAAAAAGTCTTTCAAAAGAGTAAAATTGGGGCTGAACATTTTATTTTACCTGTGCAAACTGTGCCGGATTATAGAAGGTGACTCCCCCAGTGGGTGCTGGTCCCTGGACAGGATGACTCTGCAAAAGACCAATACAGTTACAACAGCGTGTGTGCGCTCATAGCTGCTGTCTCGTTACATCTATAGGTAGAGACAATGCTGGCATGGAGAGAAATGATCTTCTAGCCCACAAAGTACAAGAAGATGTCCTCCCAATGCCGCGCTCACGTGATAGAGGGAAAGTCACAGCGGTTAAAGTGGTTCATCAGCAGCAGGATGAAGGGTTAATGAAGCAATGTCCTCATGTGGTAACAGACGGCGATGGCGGCCTGAACAGTCTCCAGCGGGCTTCACCTCTGGTCCAAGATGTTACCCAGTAACTGAACGACAGCAGCATGCTGCATGACCACATGTCAGGGCTGCACAAAATAAAACGGGGATTGAGTGCTGACTGACAGGTGGTCAAGTCGCACGGAAGAGCTCTGTGCTACTTCTGGGGAGTCGTGTTTGGGACACTTGTACATGGACACTGTATGACAACCACGCCAGCAGATGTTCACGGCCAGTGGAGGCTGAAGAATTAAAATCAGTAGAATTTAGCCAGAGAAACTCATGATGCCATGAAAAGTCTGGATCAAAGTCTGATTAGCTTATTGATCACTGTACTCGCTGCAGTCCCTGACATTCACGGAGGACGTGCAGCTGGAGACGGCAGGCCGGTGAGCAGGCACACACACGTGGCAAAGCTCCGGGGGCACATGGTGAAGCGTGCTACGTGCTGATGCAGTGAGCGAGGTGAGTGGCAGGCGAGGAGGATGGGGGATTGTGGGGGGTGGTGAAAGGACCAGCTGAGTCCCTGCTAGAGGTACCTGTTTCAAATGCTGACTCACTTCGCGTGATAAAGAACTCATTGAGCTAGAACGTGAGAGCTAAAGACAGCAGGAGGGGAATAAATAAACCACAAACCCAGATTAATCATCGTCCATGCACTTTCCAGCAGCAGAAGAATTCGATTTAAACAGCAAATAGCACAAATTCTTGAATCCTCTATTGAGGCTGCACGTTTTGCATGATTATGAGCCAAGATATTAAAGGTGACATGCATGTGTGTTTTCTCATGACCTCCCTCGTATCAATCCCTGTCAGACAAGTAAGCAGACTGCACACGCTGGTCGTTAGGTGTCGAGCATCATGTTTCAGTGGCGGGATGATGGTTCTACGGTAGCTAACTGGAATGATCCATCTTACCTCGCCAGACTGTGTCCCGTCCGGCACAGGAGGACCCTCAGGGGCAGGTGGTAACAACGTTGGATTGAACATCTGAAAGAAAAGCAGGTTCAGCTTCATGTTGCCTTGATAGACGATCGGTTTCAACTACTACACTGTTTCAGAAAGGTGGTACCTGTGGAACAGAGCTGCTGTGTGGGGAATTCTGCTCCTGATTTCCTCCTTCACTGCCCTCCAGAGGCTGCTGATCGTCAGGAGCTGCCACAAAGAATTTAGCGACTTTTATCTACGTTAATCACACAACAACTTCTTGTCACCAAGCTGAGACACGCACATTATTTTTCAGTTAATATATTACTATTACTACTACTATTACTATTATTATTATTTGACACGCACCTGAACTAGGCACAAATAGGTTTGCCGGCATAGGCATCGGTGCCAGAGGAGCAAAGAGATCCACAGGAGCCGGAGCCGTTCCACTCGGTTTTGCAGTTCTGTTGGGGTTCAGAACGTCAACATATCTGCTCCTCGTGCCTACGAAGAAAAGAAAAACATCCGACAGGTAAGAAGAGCAGGTGCGACCCGTTTTGGGCCAAAGGACACAGGGAATAACAAACCTGCTTTCCGGGAGAACATGTTTACAGGAGGACCACTGCCAGGGGGCGAAGTGGGCCCGCCGGGTCCAGACATCGGAGCCATCTTTGGGAACCCAGGTGGAGGTGGTGGAAGCGGTTTATTCTGACAGAGTGAATAAGCAGTCAGTGTTGTTCATTTACCGCAACGACGACATTTTCCTGAAAAAGAACACCAACCTCCTCCTCAGGCTCGTTTATGTCGACCCATCTCTGCTTAGCTTCATCCCACACGATCTGACCGCCAAGAAAAATGGGAGAACAAATATTACCACAGAGGATTGTGGACTTTAAGCATAGAACAACTCAAGAGCTCATAAAAATGAGTTTGTCCTGTCACTAATGGGGGAGGTGGACTTGGAAAGTTGGATTTATACCTTGGGTCATCATTTTCACAAAACCTATTGAAATGGATTTATCGTGTTTTGGAGCTCTTTAACTGTAACGTACCGATTTGTTGTTGTCAGCGGGTAAGTGAGCCTCATTCTTCGCCCTCCTGGTGAACAAGTTGGCCAACCAGCCACGACCGCTCGACTGTGAGAAAGACACCAAGGTGAAGCAGACACCACTGAAACATTGGGAGTGAACACATGAACCCTGGTCGGTGAAGGTGAACCTTCTTTGGAGAGTCTTTCTTCAATGCCTCTTTGCGGGGCTGCTCAGGAATCGATGGAGGAGGCGAAGATGCCTGTTTGACGGCTGAATTGCTCCTGTCTCGTCCGCCTGAGTGAGTGGAAGACTCAGATGTGGTGCGAGAGCGGCGCCCTGAGGCCTGTAAGCACAGGACAGGAGGAGGTGGATAGATCCATACATACTCAAGAGGGGGCTGGGGAATGTAGTTTGATACATTCCTTTGGGGTAAGATGTTTTTTTCTTCATCAGACCAGTCCCATAGACAAATACCAATAGACACACCCAGGAGAGATGGAAAACAAATGAAAGCAATCCAGCTGTTAAGGTGTGAAAACCAAACGCACCATTTGCATTGAAGACTGTGAAGTAGTTCTTGATCTCCTGCCAGAACCCTGAGGAGAGAAGATGTGCGTACTCCGTTACCAAGATGTAAGCTGGAAACAAACATGATCTATTTTCACAAACACTGACCATTTGTGCCATGTGGTCATAGATGTCCATCTGAGGCGTGAGGGAGCTGGGGATTGGTTGAGTAATCTGCATCTCTGGGGGGACATGGGGCGGCAGCGGCTCTACAGGTGGCATGTGTCCCGGAGAAGGGGGCATGTGCGCAGGCATGTGGGGTGGGGGGTGGTTCATTTGTACGGGTGAATGTGGCATCTGAGGAGGCATGTGTGGTGATGTTTGGCCCACTGGAACGGGCGGGGGGCCCGCTTGTTGTTGAGCTGGATATATGTCGGACTGGTCGGGGTGAGGCTGGAAGGGGGGCGAGGCAAAGCCCTGATCCTGTGGAGGGTATCCTAAGACGGGCATTTGTCCTGGTGGTCCACTGGGTGGTCCTGGGTAGAACTGGGGCATATCGTTTGGTGGTAAAACCTGGGGTGGGGCCATCCCGTCTTGGAGTATGGAGGTGGGAGCTGAAAGACGGCAGATGTTATGAATCTGGGGCCAGATTCACAAATCCTTCTTAAGACAAAAAATCTTAATTTTTCCAAGTGTTATTCTTAAAGTTGTTCATTATTTTATCAACTTTCTTCTGAAGTTTATTCTCAAGAAAAAAAGTGAAGAATAAATGGAATTCCTGAAAACAGTGTTTTCAAATTTGATCTTAATTTTTTTTCTTGAAGACAACTTTGACCTTGTCTTATAATTCCAGCGGTGAAAAGCCTCTTATTTGTCAACAAATTGTAGACATGTTTTGACAAATAGTTCATAGATGAAGCTCCTCATAGATTGACACACCTAAGAGTATTTATTTTTGTTTTATTTGGTTTAGGGTCAAGAGCCTCTGTCTCAGATCTGTTAATAGAAGCTAACAGATTCAGCTGTTATTCCCATATTATCCATCTTCCCAAGTGGTAATTTACATTAATTTCCTCCACCGTAACCTTAAGATCTTTCTTTGTGCTGTTCTTTTCCATCTCCATGATTTACTACGCAACCGTTTCAAGGTTAATTCATTGCTGCAATGCGTATGCATTTGTGTGTAGGCCTATTTTAAGAAATCCGTAGGTAGGAAAATCGTAACATTTGAGACAGTTCTTAAGAATATATTGAGGAATTGCACATATGAACTTTCTTCGGAACTTTTTAATTAGATCTTATGACATGAAATTTTTCTCAAGAACAGAGTGTAGAATGTTCAAAGACATCTCGACACACACCTGGAGGCATCAGCTGGACTCCTTGCGGTGGAGGACCAGGAAGTAACGAGCTCATCAAAGGATTGTCCGGTGTGGGGCCATCCAGCTCCAGCTGCATGTTGTAAGGTTCAGGAGGACTGGGCTGGTCCAAGTCTGAGCTGGGGCTGCTGCAGGTAAACTGCATAGGGGTTGTTCTGTCTGCAGTGCAAGTAATTGCCCCCGTCTGAAAGAGGATAAAGATATGAAAACGACTAACAGATGAACACCTTTTAGTATCTCCGACACACAAATGATACTCGTACCCTGATCTGTCCATCCAGCTGTCTGAGGTGGATCAGCCATTCAGGCTCAATGAACAACTCCTGCTCGGGCTTCTCCTTCAGTTGCGGGTCGAAAAAACGCAACTTTTCTGACATCTGTCGAAAAAAATGCATAAAACGTGTCAGAACGCTGCAGCTGATTTTGACCTGACTGCTCGTGGGAGGAGGAGGCAGGATGAAGAGGAGGGCTCACCTGTATGATCTGGCTGATGAAAACAGGAGAGTAGTAGGCTGGCTGCATGAGGACGGTCCGAGAGATAACTTCACAGTAGTGGAAGGCCTGAGCGCTGAGGCCTGCTTCAGCCAAACGGCAGGCGTAGATCAGCTTAAACACCTACAGAAGATGTGAAAATGAGATGTGCTTTGTGGGAGGAAGGAGGGGAGGAAGTCAGTCCTACAATGTTTACAGCATTTAGAATGGCCAAAACAGGTGACCAACTGTACACTGGTTGGTTTATTCATGAATCATTGTACACAAAAAAAACAATTACCTGGAAATTAGGCAGTGAGCAGGGCTGGGAGCCCAGAGATTGAGCATACTCATAGGCCTCTGTTCTCTGGATTGCCTCATTGGTTGCAAATTCTTTAAAGGATAAACTGAAATGAAGAGATAAAAGTATAGATTTTGTCCAAACTCTGTATTGGTGAAAGAAGGCTCTTTCACAGCTGTATAGGTCTGTCGTGTTGTCCCGTTTGCGAACAATTCATACAACTAATATGTTCAGTGAATGAACGTTCAATTCACAATACATCTGAGTGCGGCAGTGAACTGCTGCGGGTTAACCAGATTTGCTGACTGACAAAAATCACTCACTGAAAACAGAGAGAGTGCAGAGAACGCACTGAGTGTACTGGGGGAACGAGTTAACTGAACATACTAATACTAATACAGTGAACGTACTGGTGCACTGATGTAGTTATGAAATTGTGAGTGAATCTTTTCAACAAATCTTTTAACTGAACGGATTCTAGTGATTCAGTAAACCTAAAAGAACTGTACCGCCCATCACTATGGGTCTGTTACCTGTGGTTGGAGCCAATCAGAACCATCTTGGTGCTCTTCTTGGTGAAAACTCCCAGACCAACCTGCGCCATCATGTAGCAGAAGTGTGCAGCATCGATCAGCCCCTTGGAAGCTGCCGCAAATCAAAGCACGTGTAAGTGTTGCTGTGGTCGAGAACAGAAACGCTGTTGGGTTGAGTGAAGGTACTGTGTCATCCTACCCAGCGTGTCGCCCATGGTGGTGATTGTGCGAGTGTCCAGGTCCAACGTGTGTGTGAGGTTAGACAACACCATGGCCAGATGAGGGCGCCAGTCGCCCCACTTCTCCTCTCCACAGCACTATGCAGACATAATACAACACAACTGAACATCTCAGAGGCCATAAAGCCATACCACACACCTGACAATATCACCAAAACAAATTCAGAACCAACACAATCTCTGGAATGTGATTCCAAACAGATGCTTACAGTGGCTGACGCTGGCATCCTCCCTGACATTAGCTGATACACAGTCTGGAGAGGGTCATTGATTGGCAAACTGTTGGCGAACCTGAAAAAAAAAAAAAAAAGACAAAATACATTTTCACACCTGTTCCTGGTGGAAAAAAAGAAACTGACAGCTCTTCAGTCACCTCACCTTGTCATGACACGTGCATGTGTCCTGTTGTCCATTTTACTGGCCAATAACAGGGCGTGGCCCCAGAGACCTCCCTTCATGGCTGCTTCCAGTGCATCCTACTCCACACAGACAAAGAAGAGCATATTCTCCATCCAAACTTAATATTTTCTCCAATACAGTTACAGACAGGGCTTCGTACCTTCTTGCGGCCAAATAACAACAGCTCCCTGAAACGTTCCGTTTCTTTTCCAACATTTTCTGGAACTGTCATGAAGGTGTCTGATAGGAGGGACAGCGGTCCGGCTCCTGGCTCCTCCTCAGCTCGGGCCAGCGGCTCGTTGTTGAAGTCAATTAAGTTTGCTTCATTTGGACTTTTGCCTGGCAGCCAGACCGAGCGATGCTCTTTCAGCAAGAGGTCAGCAATGTCCGTGCCCACCACAGTCTTTAAGGGACAGAGAGAGAAGGAGATGGCTCAGCAAATTCAGAAAGCGTGTTGAACTGCATGTAGGAGAGACTGTCTGAGCTGTGCATTCTTACCCCATTTTGTCTGCAGAGTAGCATGATGAAGTCCCAGAGTAGGCGGGCAGAGTCTCTATCTAAGAGGTTGTTGTCACGGGAACATTCCAGGGCTTTGTTCTGGGAGAACTTTATCACATCCACCTTATGAGTCTCCTCCCTGATGGAGGGATGCAGGACATGAAGCAGGTAAACAATCACAGGTCAAATAAAGAGATGACACAGGCTTGTTGGTTATAACTGTTTTTTCGTACTTGACAAGAGGTCCAGGGAAGGCTCGTAGTTCTGCCTGATCCAAAGTGTCCTGCAGCATGGTCTGCAGATAGAAAGTCCAAAATAACGGTTAAAGGACTGCATTTGCACTTGTATAACGAAATGAAAACCAGTAGGAATGGTTTTTCATATCATATACAGTGTTCTGTGTCTCATGTGTGACTAGGAAAGGAAAATCATGTACCTCCATGTTGTGGATATCAACGAGAGCAGGTTGTCCGGCCGAGGGGAGATTGGGCAGAACTTGGACCAGATGACCACCAGGTCCAAAGCGGGCACACCGGTGGGGGATGGTGAACTTCTCTGGGGTTGCAGGACGAGGTGGAGCTAGAGGAGAAAACCAGTTAGAGGGGAAAAAAAGGAACTGATGCTAAACGCCTTGAAACAGACTGTGTACTTACGTTGTTCCGGGGCGATCCAGGTGCTGTCTGCGGTGTACTCAGAGGGATAGAGATACTGGCTGTAGTTCTGGGAAGCATCCGTCTGGTTGGGGTACTGTCCATAGGAGTAGTCCACAGCCAACGTGGATGATGTGGTGTCATAGACCGCTGACACTAAGTCAGGCTGGCTCCGGTACACCTGGCTCTGCATGAGGGGCGGAACCGACTGTTAGAACACAGGCATGAAGGAGGAGGTCTCAGTGCAGTGGTTCCTGGAGCTGTGAGCTTGAAAGGTTAAAAAAATGTAAAAATACACTGACCTGCTGTGACCTGGAGCTGTAGCCGCTGTGCCTGCTATGGTGGCTATGGGAACTGTGCACACTGTGCACTGACTGCTCGCTGTGAACACTCCGGCGGTCAAAATCATCACCGTACATTTCTCCGCGCCGTCGATAATCATCGTCAAAACTGGAATCGTAACCAGGATAGTACCTCCACTGGTCATCATAGCCTTCTTTCCTATGAGGGAAGGTAACAAAGCATCTTAAAACCTGCGTTGAATAACTTAAAATAATTCTTTTACAGCTAGTTTCCTTTGGACAGACCAGACCTTTTCCAGAAAGATTCCAAGTTCAATCACATGCACCACCAAGAGTGTTCAATGCTTTCATGCATACCTGGCAGGATACACCTGCTGATTATAGTAGTTGTCTCTGTGTCTGTAGGCGTCGTCATAATTAGCCCAGTAGGACTGATCGTAGTATCCTCTGTATCGGGGGTCATACTGCCCGTAGTTGTACCCTTTCAACATAGCACAGGGAGGGAGAAGAAACCATAACGAATACACATAAGGCGAAAAGGTTTGTGACCAACAAAGGGAAAACCTACTAAGTCTTTTGAGAAGAGCATTCATACTGGTAAATAATCAAGTGTTCTGTTGTATATGCCCTACCTCCATAATCATAATGCTTGGCATAATCTGCATAATAGTCATTATAGGCACTTCGGTTTGCTCTGTGGTAGTCTTCAGGATAGCCTTGCCTGTCAAAGAGGAGGCAAACAAAACAGATCAAGAACAAAACCTTTGAAAATAATAATATTATTTGACTGACCTTGATGAGGGCCTGTCAGAGTACTGACTGGCTCTGGAGCTGGGTCGGTCCGGCTGGGGTTCTCTGTACTGGTAGTTTGGATCCCGGTAGGCTGGGTTCGGTCCTTCATATCTGCCATACCAAGGCTCTCCTCTGCCTCTGTAGGAACCGTCCTGAGATCAAAGCACGAGTAAGTTGTCTGTCTGCTATGTACATTTGGAGGTGGAGTATGCCATCGGTCATCAGACAATAAACAAGGCAAACGAGGTTTCATAGAAATAAGAGCATTGCATACATGGTAATATGGCTGCGCTCTCGGATCCCCAGGTGGGTACTGGCCAGGGGGATATGGTGCTCTTCCATCTGGGTACTCGCCGTAACCAGGATAATATCCTCCGTACATCTGCCCTGGCACAGGAGGGGGCCCATAGCCCTGCTGGCTGCCCACAGAGGAAGGAGGTCGAGGTAGTTCTCCTTGAGCTGATTGGGAAACCGCTGGAGGAACTGGCTCAGGGGGACATGCGGCAGACGCTGGAGGAATGCTCGCCGCAGCAGGCTCCCGTGCTGGAGGCAGGTACTGGCCAGAGGAAGGCTGAGCTCCACTCACTGGAACAGCAGGAGCATCATTTTGTCTCTGTGGTGCTGCCACAGAATTTGTGACCCTAGCAGGTTCGGTTGGTGGCTGCTGGGTGGTGGGAGCTGCGTGAAAGGGGGCTGCTGGTGCCTGTGGTGTAGATAAGGACGCTGGGGTGTGGACAGGAGGGGTACTACCATCCATTTTTACCCCCTGCTTAGCATCTTTGGTGACCTGCAGGTAAAACCCATTAGTAGAGTGTGGAGATTCATGTAAAGAGGAAGGATGGCCGGATGCTTGATTCTGGGGCTGTGATTGGTGCATAGAAAAATCAAGCAGTTGATAATTGGATGGCTGATTATGATTGGAGACAGGAGCAGATGGGAGAGACGCTGGTGAATTAGCTTGGAGAACAAATGCATTGTCTCCGCCCAACGACTGACCCCTTGACAGAGGAGGGCGAACTGGCTGAGACTCCAGCTGAGCTGCGATTTCAGACGATTTGTCTTCTGTTTTGTCCCGAGTCAGATTGAGTGGAACCTGGTGCAAAGCTGAGGAACTGAAGCTGATGGGTCCAGGGGCAAACAGTGGGTTTGGATTAGCTGCTACTATTGGTGGTTGTGAAGTGCTGGTACCCTGAGAAGTAGATCTCAAGAGTGGTGCTGTTTCTTTTTGATTACTTTGACCGGGTGCTTGAACAAGAGGGGTAATCACGTTTGACACTGGTGGGGCAATCAAAACAGGTTGATGGAGGGAATCGGTTACCAAGAGAGACGCATAGCCCAGGTTGCCTTGGGAGTCAGATGGCTCAGCCTCACTCACCTTTGGTGGGTTCTCTAGGTTCTCTGATGCTTGCTGTGTTCTCTGGGGAGGCTGGAGGTCCAGCGGACCATCTTCAGGAGGCTGAATTACATCAGCAATAGGCTCTCGCAAAGGAGCAAGAACAGTCGGTGCTGCGGGGGCTAGAACAATGTTAGAGCTCAAGCTGGTGGGATCATTCTGTGCCCACAGAGTAGTGGCAGGGCTCTCACATGGCCGATTGGCCCCAAGGGCACGGGATGAAGGTCGAGAGTGAGGAAGCACCACTGGGTGCACCAGATGAGGCACAGCACCTCCAGCCATGTGGCCATAAATGTTTTCCATGTTGTCTGGTGGCTGCTCTAGGTTACCAGGAATAGAATCTGCGCCACCTTCCGCGACCATTTTAGCCCTATCGATCTCAACCGGACGCACTCCAACACCATGTGAACGCACAGGCTCAAAAGAACTGTTAGCGCTGGCCTGAAAGACACCAGTTGGTTTGGGGGGGCTCGGTGTTGAGGACCACGTCTGCTCCTGGGAGTTCGGTTGAGCACCAATATCTCCAGCTGAGGAAGTGTCAATCTGCTCGAAGTAGCCTCCCGTGGCAGCGGACAGGTTAGGATCATCACTGAGACGAGGGCTTTCCTGCTGAATAAAGGTGCCTACTACACCCTGGTGTCGTCGGGTGCCAGCTCCACTTCCATGACTCATATTACTGTAGTTTGATGACACGCTTGCAGACCTTATTGGTCTTGGAACAGAATCTGGAGTCTCCAGGTTGGGCCCAGTTTCGAACGAGTCCACTTCATGCGTCGCTGCTATAGCTGCAGGAGCAAGAGCAGGAATGGAAACAGCAGCAGGGGCAAGAGCAGCAGTCGGGCTTCCGTGGATTTCACTGGGTAACACCTCCTGGTTTGGGACACACTCCAAATTCTCCACATGGTCATAATGAGATTGAGGGGGATTGTGGCTATTTGCTTCTGGTGCAGGCTTTCCATCATTCATGTACGGGATATGTGAATTATCTTGTAAAGGGGCTCCGTGGTGATCCAAAGAAACACCTGTGTGGCCACTGTGGGCTTGTAGAGCAGTTTGAGGGTTAGTGGGATGTGTCAAGGATTCAGGATTACCATTCACTGCCTTATTTCTTTCTCCAGCCAGTGTTTCCTCATTTTCTACACCATTGTCTTTGAAGAACATTGAGAGTGTACCAGAATCCTGAGAGTAAGGAACCGCACCAGCACCAGGAGAACTCGGCTGAGGCCCAGTGTTAGATACATAATGAGCTCCAGGATCCAGATCAGGCTGCGGTTGCAGATGGACCATATGGTGGTAGCCTGGGTCCTGGGGAGGTTGGTTAAACCATGAGTCCTGGGGGGTAGAGCTCTGACTAAAGTAGTTTTGAGTTTGGAAGTGAGCGTTCTGCTGCTGGGCTGCATTTGGGTCAGACCACTGAGAGCTAGAGGCCTTTTCCGGGTTCTGGGTGGGAGGAGGAGCCTGCAACTGGGGGTGACCGTGTTGTGTTGGAGGGGTGGGGGTGTGATGAAGGGGTGATGGCGTGTTGGTAGGATACATCTGGGGTTGCGGTTGTATATTAAAATGTTGTGGTGGAGGGTCACTAGTAGGTTGGAAGTAGTTCTGAACTGAAGGAGGACGACTGGCATGATCGGGAGCCCACTGGGAAGAAGTGGTGGTGGGAGGCACTGGCTGAAAGGATGTGGGCTGGGAGGGGGGCTGTCCATGAAATTCCTGATTGAATGGTGTCTGACTAGGTGTTGGGGCTGAAGCCACATATGTTGGTTCTGCAGACAAAGATGGTTCTCTTGAGTTAAAATAACCCTGTTCAGTATGTGGGGGTACATATCCCGCATGGGTTGCACCAGCTGCTGCTGTATTGTGAGGGTTGAACATAGTCACACCTGGTACAGACGATGCTGGGGGACCAGGGTGAGCTGCTGGGACCTCCTCAAGTGTCTGTGGTTGTGGAGGCAGACCTGCACACGCCTGAGCATACATGCTGTTAGGTGGGGCTTGCATTAACGGAGGGTTGCTGTTGGATACTGTTGGGAGCCCACCTGCAGCCACAGGTGGAGGCATTCTAACAAAAGCAAAAGGGTCTGTCATGGGCTGAGTGGGGGGTGGCATTGAAGCTGGAGCTGCTCCTGCATGCTTGTGAGGCCTGGTCCTGCGGAACATATTAGGCCCGGAGGGAGGAGGGCCAGAGGCTCCAGGAAATCCAGCCCGAGGAGGGGGCTGCATGTCTGCAGAGTTAACAGGTCTGATGACCAGAAAACTCAGGTCGTTGTCACTGAAGAGGCTGAAATCAGTTGTAGCTGGGTGGAGAAAAGAGAACATACAGTTAAGAGCAAAGCAACACCTGGCTGGATGGACCTTACCACACCTTTATTTGTGCAGTGGCCCATGATCCTATTTAAATAGACAATACAACGTGGCAACTTTGCACTTACATCAACAATTTCCCTAAGATTTTTTCTTTCATTTGCTTTAATGTGCATTTTTTTATATAATTCTATTAGTAAAAAATATACCATGCCTCATGCAATACCTTACGAAATGAGTTTGTAACAATTGTTTAAGACTAAACCAGAAAACGTCAAGCAGCAAACATCAAAAGAGCAATTTTTTGTACGAAATAAGTGAAATCTGTCAGTGACAATATCAAGGAAGCTAACAGACTGACAATGATCATTTAAGTGTTAGAACAGGAGATCCTTAGCAGTAAACTCAATGCGGAAGTTGTCTTGCCACACATAGATTCCTTCCAATGTGATTCTAAACAGTCTGACAGCGCACGGTTAGAAATTCATCAACAATCACTGCAATCCTCCTGACAGCTAACGTTAGCATTAGCTAGTCGCCGGTGTGACAGCCATCATGATACAAAACTTATTCCTCTACAGACACATGATACATACTTCTATTAATCAACTGACACCCATTGAAATCCAACTCAGTTAGTTTGGTCTCATACACCATCCAGTCACACGTTTAAATTCCAGGTCCACAGTGCTTATGCCCGAAAGCTAACGGTAACGCTACAGTGCTCTAATGTTACATGCCCTTTCGCCATAACCAACACAACACTGGTGTCCAAAGTCGCTCTATCCTGCCCGAATTCAAAGCGACTAAAGGCTGACTGTGACCAAATGACTTCTCCTTTTCACAAATATTCAAAAGTGACAGGGACTTTCACCGTGCAGTTACAGGTCCCTGGCCACTCGTCGAGCATATTTTAACAGGTTCAGTGCCTGACCAGCTAATGTTAGCGCTAATGTTAGCATTGCTGGCTAACTAGTCTATGCTAACTACAAGGATAACAGTCTGATTTAAGCGACAGGCACGAGGTGTAAATGCTCAGAGTGTAACGCGGTGAGTCCTTGTGTAGACCTAACCTTGCCCGAACGTGTGAAATGTGCACAGATATTTAAATAAAATCTTACAAATGTGCAGGACAGCGAGTCTGACACAGCGCCACCATCTTCAATGAACACATCCTACTGGGCTACGTGTACAAGCAGCGTCACGGTCCAAACAACGACTGCGTCATCAAGGGCGGGGCGTTTTTAAAGGTACGTTCTGTGTTTTTCTTCCGATTTATTTCAATCAATATTCCAATCAATAGCAGGCTCCAACAACATAACACATCCACTCGTTGTCACTTTATTAGACAACTCTAGCACAAAAACAAACTTACATTTTGTAAGAAAAATAGAAATATATATATATATATACATAAAAGCGGTTTTAACAATACGAGCAAACATGATAATATCGTATCAGTGCATATGTTAGAAACATAGGGTGTGTATATACAATGCCAGATAAAATAAAACACCCACATAAATTAAACGCAATACATGTCAATACTGTAATTGACCACTGGGAGGCACTATGGACATATCAATGGAAGGGAAAGACCAGTTAACACAGTCATAGTCAGTCCACATTGAAATAACATCCCAACTCTCATATGAGCACAAGTTATTTTCATGCCATGTTTTCACGATTTTAATTGTCTTCAGGATACCGTTTGGTCCAGGTGAGACGGCGGAGACAGCAGGTGAGTAATGTCAGAAAATGTGTCCTCAGATACTTCTTCTCACAGACACACAAAGAATTTGCATCCCTCAGCCGCCCATCGACACCACAGGTCATACAGTCATTCTGTCGTATAATGTACATGTGAAAATTCATACCCTGCTTTAAAAGCAAATACAAAAGTCCCACTTGATATTAGTGAACAGGTAAATAAGAGAAACACACACTTTTCAAAGACCAACACAAGATTCATGTCTTGTTGACACACTTCATTTTCCTGTAATTTCGCTCAGACATGTCAGTCGAAACCTTCCCTTCCACTCGACTGTGTCAGGAGACGACGGTTCCTGGGCAGGTTGGAACACACCTTCACATTTACACCTAAAAGCCCTCAGTTTTCAATCCTCCTGGTGCACCAAGATGAGTAATATTTGTCGATCTGATCAAGTACCAACTGCTTGCTCGTCATCTAGGAAAACGTACTACTGATTTAGGAATCATAGGATTTGTCCTCTGACATTACCAGTCAAAGTTGCCTGGTTAGGATTTGAGTTAAAACAATGGACACACAAAATAGGTTCCTTTAGAGTTCCTTTAACATATAATCACAGTAAAAAGGACTGTCACTGGGTTTACTGCTATAATGCATACAGTATTCAATGAGTTTAAGATTCAATTAAAGGTTAAAATGACTGGCTAATATTATCTGATGTATGCAATCACAGGTTTGATATGATCCCTGGATTTTGAACGCAGTCATCACGATCCACCCCCATGTTTGTGGGCTTCTCCAGGTTTCCTCCTAACCCTTCTTCTGGAGTGGGAATCAACTCAGAATTGGATTCATCACTGAAGAGAACCTCATCGCAATCATCAACAGTACAATCCTTGTTACCCCTGGAAAAGAACCGGGCCTTCCTCTGGCCTTTGCTGATGAAGGGCTTCTTCCGTGCCTTGTTTGACTTCAGACCAGCTTCCAGAAGTCGATTTCGAACTGTCCTTGCAGAACAAGTCACATTTGTCGACAGTGCCCACTCTTTTTTAAGGTCCTCTGAGGTCTGACGACGATTCCTGACACAGGAGCGGATGAGTGCACGGTCCTCTCGTGGGGTAGAAATACGTTTCCTGCCTCGACCAGCTAGCAATTTGGTAGTACCATGTTCAGCTTGCTTTTTCTTGGTGTAATGAACGGCTGTCTTGGAGATGTTCAGTTTTTTGGCTATCTCTCTCTCACTCATGCCATTTCCCAGCAGTTCCAAGATGGCTGCCTTTGTGGTTTCACATAATTCTTTTGTTTTAGGCATTATGTGAGAGCTGACAACTTCTGGGTTGTGCTACATGAAGCCCCGGTGTCACTATGTGCGCCACTGGACCAGTTCAAGGTTCTAAGCAGTGGGGAGCAAAATGAATGAGCCACAAACCGCAAAGTCAAGTACAAAACGCCAGCAATTTACTGGATTTGCAATGAACATATAGAGCACAACCCCCCCCCCAAAATACCCTGCAGGGAATCACAAATAAGAGTAATAAATATAGCTCTCTTTTTTCAGTCAAGCTAATTTCTGTCTTATAGTTACATTGAGTTATGTAGTATGAGTGTGAGTATGTACTCTATTTTTTTCAATCTAGTTTCCTGAGTTAACTCTTATTTTTTCCAACACTTTTCGCAATTTCAAAATCAAATTGGAGTGGACCATAACCATCAACAACAGTCATGAACGCCGAATAAAAATAAAAGCGTGGACGCTTCAGTTCAGGATCGATTCTTGTCAGCTCAAGTTCAAATGTATCCACTTGTTCAGTTTAAAGAAAATTTCAGTTAAAAAAAATAATCCTTTCCCCACGTGGATTCAAACCTCCAGTACTCGTCAGGCAGCGATCCAAGTCCTCCGACGATTTCCTCACTGGTGCATAGATGAAGATGACAAGTTAGCTTGGGCGTGACTGGTTATCTTGAATCCCGATTATAAACAGAGACACTAACTCTGCTAGCCACGACCCATGAACATAGAAAACAATGAAATGAAACTCACCATAGCCAGAGTCTATAATATCTATATAGTCCCTGTGAAGTCATGTCCACGTAAATAATGTTTACAGGCCCTACATTAACTCGTAATATGTAGTTTTCCGATGTCTGCTCAGCTCCTGCCTCCTCCTCTGTTCCGTCCTGCAGCAGCTCGGCTCTTAAAGGGGAAGTGACGGGAATTTTCCATCGGTACACTCTTATTAACTCTTATTAACTCACTTATTTATGTGAAACTTCTGTATTAACTCACTCTTAAGCTTTAAATGTGTATTGCAATATTTAAATCAATGTTGATATCGTTTAGCTCACTTTTATGACTTAATTGAACCTGAATTCAAATGTTTTAACTGTTCTTTTTAACTTATTTAAGCAAGTATTTATTCCTGTCATTACATCATGTCATTGGAGGGTTACATACAGCTCGAATGTAAGCAGGAAATCATAGGCCTGTGCATGAGCAGTGCCGTTTATGACATGAAATGGCATACCCTGGGAATTACAATTAAACTTATGTAAAATAGGACATGACGTATTGTGGAATCATTTTATTCTTCAGGTAATATACCTTAGTGGTACCAGGCAAGAAATTGAAGAAAACCAGGGTGGTCTAATCATTTTTTTCCATGACTGTTTGTCCATCATTTGTGGAAGATGGCCTCTGGAGAGATCCCTTGTTCAACAAGACCACAAAGCTGGGCGAGTGGTTGATGTTTGGTTAACCACAGTCTAAAGTCTGGAAGCCTCATCACTGCGGTTTGTGAATGGCCCAAGGTCCCTGAAACAAAAGCACTGGAGTGAGTTTATCCTTGCTGGGACATGTTGCCGGGACTCAGCTGTCAGTTATGGCAGGTGTGTGTGATGCCTGAGATAAACTCACCTGAGAGATGATTTCTGAGCAGTCAGATATGGGGAAAACAGAATACTTCACCCCAGAATTTTGCCCCCTTGTCTTGCTCACACACTCAGTTGTGGTTAATGGGGTGATAGAAAAGATTGTATTGTGTGGGCTGTGGTGGACAGGATGTTGCTGAGATTAGGAAACCGTATCGGAGAATCTCTCACAATCCCTCATAATAAACTTGTTTGGAAGAGTTTGGACTGCTTGAGAAACTCATTGTCATTGTGTTTCCTCCCACTATGTGCAAGGATCATTAGAAGGGGAGCAGACAGATACAGGATCAGTCACATTGCTTTATTCATTTTGAAGGTGGTATATTTATTCCACTATTACACAATGATAGATGTGACAGAGATGTGGGAAGTCTCTCTGGAATTGAGAAACTATATGGAAAAAGCTCACTATTTTAAAATATTAGACTTATTATTGGGAGATCGTTCACATATTAAGTTGATATTTTGAGTCATCATTTTGGGAAAGTTTCTTATTTAAATGACTTTAAGGATCTCAGTCCCATAGATCACCAGGTATACTGCGTTTATCTGAAAAGAAGATGCGAGAATGTGAGTGAACTGAGAGAAAAGGCACCTCTGACAGCCAACAACATCCTCAGGCCGAGGAAACAGCACCAGATGGGGGCGTTGTTGCCCAGGCGAATGTCAAGGACTGTAGTGAATACTTAGATGATTCAAAAGCAGCACAATAAAATCACATATGAAGAGGTTGGAA
Organism: Aeoliscus strigatus; assembly: GCA_901007665.1. Lineage (NCBI taxonomy): Eukaryota > Metazoa > Chordata > Actinopteri > Syngnathiformes > Centriscidae > Aeoliscus > Aeoliscus strigatus. The sequence continues at coordinate 150,656 of CAAKHB010002516.1, forward strand.
CCTGTGAAATTTTTAACGCTTTCAGAAAAATAAGTTCAAGATCATTGAATCCTTTTGGATTGTTGATCATATTGTGCTCCTGTAGTCTGGGTCAATGTGGCCGTCTTTGCATAATTAAGTGTGTATGCTGTGAAAAGAGATGGTGAGAGTGAAACATAAACGACAGATTGAAGAATATTATATTACACCAGAGGTCCTATATCATATTTAAGCATCAATTAGCATGAGATGCAGCTATCACCACTGAAAATTAGGTTGTAATTGTATTTCTGTGCGTATCACAGTGAGAGTTATAGGATATAATGTTTTTACAAGTGGAAGACGGATTGTTTTACAAGCTTCGGAGGCAGAGGCTGAGGACAAGCGGGGGAGTGCAGACGTCACATCTGTTGCTGCCACTCCCCAAGGGGACCAAGAGCATGGGAACCTGCAGTCGAGCCACTGGTTGCAACAGGCCCCCCCGAAGTGCAGTTCATTTGTCAATTTTAAAGGTAAATGGGCTTTAAAGTCGTCCTGGATAGTAAAGGATGGATAGTTGAAGGAGCACGGTGCTATTCATAGTCCAGTTGTGGGATAAAATAAACTCGGCGTGGCTCAGTCTAGGGAAGATAAAGGCATCTGTCATCAGTATTCTACGTACGCGGCGTGTTCCGTCTAAGTAAATACATCCAATTCAAGTATCTCCTAAATCTGGAGCTTCCCGTCTGTGGTTTGCAGCCTGAGTCAGTTTGCCAAAGAGGGTGCTGAGTGTCCCTCACTGTCATGTCCTGTTTTGGCCCCCCAAGCATTGTGACCATCACACTTTAATCAGCCATTTCACAGAGGTCAATTCTCCTTTCTCCACGGCGTCAGCTGGGTCGCCCCATTCACCCTCTTCACCCCTTCCTCACCCAGGCTCCCCCTCTGGCATGTGCTCGGCCCGGCGCTGTTTACTGGACGGAGCATTTAGAGGGGTTAACATTTCACCATGGCAGCTGTTGGCACCATGTGCCTTCCCCTCAGGCGGCTGGCCGACAGCACGCAGGCCACTGCTTCACACACCCTCCAACGTCCCCCCGGAGAGACTTCCCCTCCCTCGTCTCGCCGGCTTCGCTAAAACACCCAGTAGCCTCGGTCGGCGTAACTGATACCGATTTGATACGAAAACACAGTGATGGCTGCTGACTGATGCTCACGACCTCCGAGCCAGCGCAGCTTCAAGATGTAGCCTCGGTGTCAACACGGAGCGTTCGCATTCACAAACAGATTTTATTCATTCTAGTGCGACGGCTACTGTCACATCTGTCATTAGCAGGATTACAGGCTCCTGTCACTGCATTTCCCACGTCACCTCACCCGCTGGTTGACTGGACAACTGTAACAAACATTTGTGCTCACGGAAAAACCTTCAGCGAAGCATTAGACTGAGATTAGAAAAGCAGGCATCTGTGTTGCCAAGGTAGTCTATGATTACTTTGGTTCAAAGAGAAATATCTCAATAAGTAAGGGAGGGATCGCAATAAAACTTGGCACAAATAACTGAGGTTACCCTAAACACGTCACAAGCCCCTGTGTGTGCATGCACATGTGTTCCTGTGGATCCTCTAATTTGTTAGCTCTTGAATTAACTGCTATTAAATATCCTTCTGCAGCTGCCAGTGACTAGTTTTTATTATATATGATTTAATTGGTGGTTCGCTCTAGTCTGGCGGACATTAAGTTTAACGTTTGGTTCACATGTTAAGATGCGAATGGTAGATGTATTTTGATTGGGACAGAGGAGACGCGAATGGCCGGTCATCTTGTCCCCACCCCACCTCAGAGAGAGCTCTCAGGAGAGAGCAGCGTAAAGAGGCAAGGTCAGGGTGACAGTTGTCGGGCCCCCATCCGTACCATTTGGATGGAAAGTGATACCGCAGACAGCTGAGGCTGCTTCTGTCACTCTCAGGGTTAATTTGGAGCGTCTTAACATTCACTCTGCTCGGGACGGATTCGTAATGAACGTGGAACTGTGGGTTAAATGGAAATCTCAGCATCTGTGTTTCCTTAACTCCTCCTCCGCTTCTCTCTCTCTCTCTCTGTCTCTGTCACACATGCACACTGAATTACAGTCACAGAGCAGAATCCCAAGGTTGGCCCGTAACCGCAGTCATGTGCTGCCCATAACTCTTCCAATCATGTTTACTGTGGCGAGGCTGTGACAGGATCCCTCCTGCGCACATCGCACCACACCCATGCGCTCCAGGGGCCTCAGTCGTGACGAGAGCCTCTTAGTGATTGTTTCCCTCCTTCACCACAATCCGGCTGCATGTCAGGTGGGCCCGAAAATAAACAGAAACAAGATGAGGCTTAGACACGAGATATTCTGTCTCTAAATACACACACACCTCAGTTTACACACCAGTGTGGGGATGTAAAGAGGTTGAAATGAGATGGAACTAGCAGCAGAATGCTAATGGGTGACACACCCACCCCAGCAGGGTTTAACCGACATTTGGTGTCTCAGCAGAAGTCAATATAACTGTATGGTTCTGTCACACACTGGGCACACAACTCGTGGCAAGTGTGGTGCATGATGCACTTAGATTATAAGTTATGTTGGAAAAAAACCCTGCACGTTTAACCAAGATTATCAGTGGAAGAAACTGCTCCAGCTTTGACTTACCACTCTCCCTCTCTTCTTTTATTGACATTACAATGAAACAGCACGGCACGATTTAAATACAAAAAAACAAATACCCAAAAATGAGATGTAAAAATAAGGTAAGACAGACAAATATTGACATTATTCACAAAGAATATACCAACCAGTGTTATGAAGTTTATATAAAGTTTACTCTGTGTGTGTGTTTGTGTGTGATAGCGAGAGAGAGAGCGAGAGGGGGAGGGAGAAAGAGTCAACAGCAGAGACATAAATAGAGTGAAATAAAGTCTTTTATGTGATGAACACTGAGGGGAAATGAAAATTCACACACATTCACATCCCCTATGTTTAGATGAGATGTGTGTGGGTGTCGCTATTCAAACTGTTCTCAGTAAGAGAAGGAGGAAACCTAGTGGTGTCCATTAGTGTCCATTACAGCCATCACTGTCACTGTTTTTCTAACTGTGGGAAAAACACCAGCATTCAGTTAGTAGTGACTCTTCTACAGCAGATTCACAGTTCATCTGTGTTGTTCCTGGAACTTTATTTTATCCCGTCTGCTTCTCTGGCTCAACGTTCCCCAGACATCCAGTTGTCTTCTGAACCAGAAGATGGAGGAAATCTTCTTGTGTTAGAAGATTTCCTCTGCTGTCTTTCTCTCCACTTTCCTCTCCTTGTTTACATTCCACACCCCCGAACCACAGCTCCTCCGCCTAATCTCATCAGTAAAGCTGAACAAATATCTACTCAAGAAGTGAATACTCACACACACACACACGCACACACACACACACACACACACACACACACACACACACACACACACACACACATGCATGCACACACAGAACCGTCTCTCATTTGCTCTGTTTCTTCCTCTATCCGTTGAAGGACACAAGTCCGACCCAGTTACACACTGGCTGAAACTGGAAGAGAACGGGACTTGGTGTGATAGGTTGTGTGTGTGTGTGTGCGTGTGTGTGTGGGGGGTCATCAGGATAACTAGCCCCTTTGTTCCTGTGTGCTGAATTTGGCTGACAGGAGAGGCACACTTTGAATTGCTGGCCAGAAAGCGACCATCAGACAGGATGGGGAGGTAGTTCTGAATGGACACGGACAGACAGACAGACAGGAAGACAGACAAGCAGTGGGCGGCACAGACGTCCAACTGTGTGTGTCCATTTGTTCAGATGGGCAGACCCCAGAAAACACCGAGCACCTGCCTGCCAGCGACATTTGCATCCCATTTTGATGATATAAGTGTTTTTCATTTTGACTTCAGCGTGTGATGTGATGTTTCTGCCGTTGTCCTTTGTGTTCCTGTTATCACAAGCTTGTGAATTAGAGCCCATTTCCTGCACTTCTGTCACTCGGCTATAAATGAATGGGGGGAGGGGGGCATCCCGCCACCCCCCCAAGAAAACAACAGTTGTGTGTGTGTTTGCACAGGTCATCTGGACGGTTGCAGTAAACAGGTAGGCCCTGTGTACGTGGACAGCGAGGAGCACAGCCTTCCTGTGTTCCATTGTCCTGCAGGACATTTGGAAACGTCGACGTATTGATGTAGCTGCTATATTTAAAACACAGCTCACAGTACACATGTATGCACTGTATACACTTAATTTCCCTTTGTTATGTTTAAAGTATTTATGTATTTCCATCATCTACGTTATGTTTGCTCTTGAAAGAACCTCTGATATGCTGAAAGTTCCTAGTCAGATAAGACACACACACAACCACCAAAACCGAAGGTGCCTCTCCAATCACACTCAAAAGATCAGTTCACTAATCTAGTGATGATCAGATGTCAGCAGTAAGAAAAATAAAAAAGATGTCAGCAGTGAGGTGACATGATGGGTGCACCTTACATTTACGCAAATTCTCTCATTTCATCATCATTCCCCGTCTGACACGCACGGGCCTCAGAGGTCGTCATGCATGTGTTGTCTGAACATGTCTGAGGGCAAAGTTGTTTATAGTGCAGAGCAGAGGGGAAAGTCGGCCATCAGCACGAGGGGCGAGATGCCATTATCGGGCACAGAGGCGATGGTGCTTAAAAGACATTCATGCTAATGCATGGATACACATGAAAAGGGCAGGAAGTGGCTGTGTGAGGAACGACTGAGGACAACTTGAGGGAGAAGTTCAAAGCCCGTCGGTCTCACCTCTGCATTGCTGCATCAGGCGCTGTTTATTTTCAGAACCTTTACAATAATGGTGCATGAAATCCTTCAGGGACGCAGAGCCTCGTCTTATTCAAAAATATAAACACAAAGAATCAAATATTTTGGTCAGCGTTTTTATGGACGTCCTAATTTATCCGTAGTAACAAATATGTCTTTGACTCATTGGGACACTTGTGCAGACCTGCAGCTGAGGTCCTTACACGTGACACATGGCGTGAATCTCTGATCTTTAACACGTTTTTCCTCACATTTTTGTTTGTCTAGGCATGTTCCCATCAAAATAACCTGCATTTGACAGGCACGTCTACAAACTGAAGGTGAAAGCCCGAGGAAGGGTGATAATTGGGACACCTGAGGACCTCTGTTCTCGGATTAGAGCCGTATACTGGAGAAAAAACAAACACCACGCGTCGGGGGTTGCACTGGGGCCAGGGCGGAGTTACTCCTGATGAAAGCGATGTGAGTCTCCAATCACCTATTGTGCAAATAAGTAAGTAATGGGCCTGTTTTCCCACAAACAGTTCAAGCCCTTTTGTAAATGCTGGGCAGTCTGATTGGTAAAGACAATGGTGTGAAGAACCTTCAGACAGAACAGACAGACACACAGTCTTTCCTTCTTATTAGCTGGATTTTTACAGATTTCTATGGCTATGAACTTCTATGGGAGTGATTGGCAGGTCTATGGCAGGTCCACCCCTGGGCGCTGACCAGAGCTCTTTAACAGACCTTGCTGAGTTTTCTGACCCCATAAATGAAGTTGATGAAGACCACACAACTCATTTTACATCACTCAAGAGAACCTGTAATCGATTTACTACATTCCACAGCCGCCCACGCAAACTTTAACCTCCAAGTCTTGACCCGCACACACTTCTGTTTTCAGTATTCCGGCACCATTAACAATGTGAAGCCTCACTTACAGTCCAGCTATGTCATGATGTTTTTGTGGGGCTCTCGCTGGATGTGAATCGAAGTCTAATTACATCATGTAGACCTTGACAAGAACGGAGACTTTGTGTGATAACCTTCTGCTTCGCTCCCTTCCAACTCCAAGGGAAGGTCAGCGGTCACGCGGCAGCAGACAGCAATAAATTTAATCTCAAACAGTGTTTTCTTGCACTTGTCACTGACCTCTATGGGTTTTGCTTCTATATTAAGCTTTGATAGAGTTTGTTTTCCTTGCTGGGTCTTCCCCTGTCCAACCTTGTGAATCCACTACAGAGCATTTTCTCATGGCCTTAAATTTTCATACAAACAAATAGTATCTCAGCGCCTCTCAAGAAGCTCAGATTTCATGACTGATAAAGAACAACATGCACTGGCGGTTTTTCGGAAAGACGCTTTCTCTTTTAGCAACACCTCACCGGTGGAGATGCAGGAGAACAAACATGAGTACATGATTTGTCTCACCTTTTCCCCTGCAGCGACTCTGCTGTTCGCCAGGTGGCGTGAACGTTTATAAGAATAGCCCTCTCTTTTTCATTTCTGGTACAGACGCATGAGTTGACGTAATACTAAACTAGAAAAGGAAGCAGACAAAGAGCAAAATGCCGACTGTATCAGTTCCTGCTGCTGACATGTCGGGTGTAATGGACACTGCCAAAACATCTCATGTGACCCGCGAGACATCACCGATTGTTTGAAACTTACTGGGCTTCTATTTCTCGTCCTAAAAACTAAAAGCAATGATGTAGTGTTTTACTCCTCTGTGTGACATCAGCAACAACTACCCCCTTCGGGCTTTGTACCTGTGCACTGAGGTGGCTTTGTGCAGGAAACCAGAACTACACACACCAACAAAACACACAGGACAGGACAGAAATCGAACCTGAATGTTCAGGACTTTGTTCAAATGAGCATTCATCAAGCAATCTATTGGAACATCAACCTTTTTTTTTTGGCAGGAGACTACTGAATTTAAGATAATAAACTGATTCGCCTGTTGGGAATTTCATATGAAAGCAGGTTACTTTCGCTGCTGTTTTTAAGTTGAATCACCTGTGTCAGTGAGACCTGCCAGCAATTTGTCTTTGGAGCCAGCGCATGTCTTATATTTCACCTCAAAGGCTGCCACGTCAAGTGACGTACGTCTGTGAGCTCTCAAAAAACCATCCACTTTTACAAGTGGGATTTTCCTACGCCTTTGACAGGCGCTAAGTGGATTCTTCCACCTCGGAGGTATGATCTTTGGAGAGCACGATTATTAATCCCTCTAAAAGAGGTCCTACAGGGGCAGATCCTGTGACTGGACACGCACAGGCGTATGAGCAAACCTTTAAATGAGCCACTAGTTCAGTGGTAAACCGCCTGTTCCTTTTTTCTCACGGTGGTTCTCAGGTGATTCTCTACTATCGCAACATGCCCGTACACATCTTTTTAATTCACACCTTTTTTTTTGTTTGTTTTCTGTTAAGCAATACTTTTTTTTTTTAAACTCATTGCTCACACTCCCTCTTTCGCTCTGTGCTCCCCCACAGTTTCCCACACTACATGAACCTCAAGAGACCAAGCCCCTTTTGGCGCCGGTCCATTTGGCAGTCACATCAACATAAGGACGGCATGTGCGTGGGCTTCATAATAAAATAATCTTCACCCTGGGGTGCTGAAACTGTGAAGCAAAGCCCGAACAGTTTCACTTGCCCTGAGAGCAGGGAGGAAAAAAAAAAATCTGAAACAGGAATCTGGAACAGAGATACACTCCCAGTGTATGTGAAGCAATGTGCTGCACGTTGGAGGTGAAAAACCACTGCGTATTATGTTATGCAACAAAAGACTCTTGACCTACAAGCACATATGTGTTTGAGGAGCCTGTGCAGACGAGTAGGATGTGGGTATGAAACTGACAGGAACTGAAAGGTTGAGATTTACACAGTGGAGATTTTGAGTGTTTGTCCTTCATATGCAAGATGGGCGCTCTGTCATCTGAGTATCGAGCACACGTGGCACGTTCAACCAAAAGAGGACTCATCAGTTCCCAACACACATCAATGTACATCAAAAGACTGGTTCTGTATTGCCTAGTTTATTCAAACTGTGAAACAAGGGCTGTTTTATTCATCCATTCATACTATAAATGGTTTGATTTCAACAGTGACAAATTATTTTTGTAGGCTGTGTGCATATATGTGTGTGCATAGATATATTGTGTCTTGTATAACTGTTGTTCATGCAAACCGTGTGTTGTAATAATACCATGATGAATTACTCAAAACTTTAACCTAGCGAATGAAGTTATTACAACTGAGAGTTTGTCAGACTGTACACAGAGGAACGCTGCACACTCAGCTCCAAGGGAAAAAGGATTGATTTGGGATGTTTCAGCACTGGGCCTTTGTCAAGCCTTAGTTTATCCAAGTTATCCTCTCTCCCAGCTCCTCTCAGCTTCATGCTCCTTTTGGTGCAATAAAAAATAGTGCAAATTACTTAATGAAATTATGAAATAAAAAAACTATGCAAGAAATTAAAACTAAAACTATGCCAAAGCCACATAATAAGAAAAAATAGGGAGAAGCAGAAGTTTGACATTTAAAGACATTACTTGAAATAAAATACTATAAGTTATCATCAGCAACGTATCAGAGCTCTCAGTAAATACTAGTTTATAATTAAATATACCGTATGGAAAGAATAAAGACTATGATCTACACTAGGGATGATCTGAGAGAGGGAGAGGCAGCTTGTCTGTGGTCTGTGGAGGAGGGAGGAGGAGGGAGTAGAGAGTGGAGGAGGGGGAGGAACTTGTGGAGTCGCGTCCAGGTTTCATTTAGAACTCGGAAGGCACCAAGTGAACATCCATGACCTGAGTCCTCCTGGCGACTCTTTGTGCCCCCCGTTCTCTGCTGGATTTCAGAACAGAAAGGATATTTATTTCAAGCATTCAACATCTGGAGTACCACCAACCTGCGGATCTATGCGAACCCTACGCGGGAGTTGAAGACATTTGTGAAGCTGAAGAGGAGGAATGTATCGTTTCTTTGTGAAACTTTTATTTCTGATTCCTGCAATCGTCGTCTCACAAGGTACAGTACCTCTCAGGGGATGTTGGGATGATGGGAAACTTTGCAGACTCTTATTGAAGTGAAAGGATTGGTATATCTAGTGTAAAACGTGTGCATGAAATGGGATTTTGAAGGTGGAATTTGTCTCCAAACTGAAGAATCCCTCCTGGTGAAGGGAACAAACTTTTATTTTCGCGCAGAAGGTGCGTTTATTGGCTGATGACTTCCGGAGTAAACTTCAGGTGTGAGGCTATAACTGAAATTATCACTGTATTCAACTTGTACAGTTTTATCCCCACTGCTTTTTCAAAAAAAAAAAAACATTCACCCTAGATACATTTTGAACTTAAGCGTTTTTTTTTGCGTGAGCAACTTTGTTACTGCAACGTTTTCATTTTTACGCAACGTTTTGGAACTCATGAACGTCCCGTTTCAGTGTTATTACAGCGTGGTTTTAAATAACATGGGACATAATGGAAGTTTGGTGCGTGTGTTAGGTGTATGGGGGGTAGAGGGTGTGTGTGTGTGTGTGGGGGGGGGGGGGGGCAGCACCCTTTGTCTGCGTGTGTGGGAGAGTGTTGTGAGTGGAGGAGGTGCTGTTCCCGTCTGCCGGTAAACAATGCCGGAGGAGAGTGTTTTATGGCTCGTGCTGGACTCTGATTTCTTTTGTTCCGCATCTAAGCCACGCAGCTGCTTCACCCCCCCACCCCCCCCCCCACACACACACACACCGCAAAGCGTGCCCCCCACACCCCACCCCCCCTAAAAATGAAGCCACGCAGTGTGTCCACACCACTATCCCCTCTGGAATACTTGTGTTACAAATCAATTGAATATCATGATGTGCATTGAAAATAAATGGAATTCCTGCCGGCACTGGTGAATGATGACACAGTTAAACAGATTTTGTGTGCTCAACAGGTCTAAAATGCTCCTTACCCACTGAGTCCTGCCTGAATGGCGGAAGATGTGAAGCCAACTCCAATGGAAACGGGGAATGCAAGTAAGTCCCGCTACACACACCGATTTATTCCTCTGAGCCTTTCATTTGATTTATTGTGGTGTTTTATGGACCTGTGTGTTCCCCCCGTAGTGTAATTTCATTTCAGTTACTTAAAAGACTGTTTTTTGATCGAAAAGAAAGGGAGGCCACATATTCCCCTCGTCATTCCAGCCTTTGTGCGGGCCCCATACCCGGCAACCAGAGGCCCCTGGAGGCTCTTCTCCTCTGGGCTGGTGCGTTAGCGTTCCCCTTCAGGAGGCTTCAGAAATGAGGCTGCACGCATACATTCCCTCAGGAAGAAGAGAGTTTGAGAAGTGAAGAAATTAAATGAGAATGGAGTTCTAGAGAAGGTTACGTGGACAAAAGCACCCGCCCCACCCCCCCAACTCCATCAGTCTGCCCGTTAATGAATGCAAGACCCCTTCAAGAGAGAGGACGCGTCCAGTCCTAAATCTTCTTTTTCTGCTCTTTCATGGGCGACAGCTGGGGCTTGCCTGCCGCCCGTCACCCATTGTTCTGCAGTCAGAATAATGCTGTGTGACTAATCTGAGTAGGCCTTCCCATCATGCCACAGCCATCCCGAACACCATAACACACACCGAACCTCTGGCACGACCCCCACAACCAGCC